>VXAC01004211.1:93054-119534 GCA_013399225.1 Rhipidura dahli
CTTCTCTTCTCTTCTCTTCTCTTCTCTTCTCTTCCCTCTCTTCCTTCCTTCAATCTCCATTCCCCTCCCTCCCCTCCTTATCCACCCAAATTCTTCCCTCCCCTCTTTTTGCCTTAGGTTTCTATGGACTGGTTGGCTTCTGGGCATGCTGTCAAAGGAAGAAAGTTGTGCTGGGTTTTGTTCAAGGCATAAAATATGTATGACAAAGTTTTTCTTACAGGAGAAGCCTGAGGGTTCTTCTCATCTGTTTCTCATGCAGAGTGTGCCGAGCTTTGAGATGTCTGGGTCAGCCTTCAGGCTGTTGCAGTACTGGCAAAGATAAAGAAACACTGTTTAAATTTTATTTGTCCCTGAACGTTCATCCTTCTGGCATGTTCTATGGACTTGTATTTTGCTTATTTTCTGTCTGCCTTTATACTCATGCATTTTTGTACTGTGCCTCTTTGAACCTGCCTAAAAAATTTAATGATGCTGATCATGGTGGTAACATCAACCACAAAGCATAACAAATTATATCTTCCTTACCATTTTCTTGCTGTTTCTTCCTCTTGGTTTTTGTTCTTTATGGCACCTATTAACTGTGCTGGGTTGACCCTGGCTGGACACCAGGTGCCCACCCAATCTCCTCTATCATTCCCCTCCTTGGCTGGACAGGGTAGAGAAAATATAATGAAAGACACAGGGGTAGAGAGAGGAACAAGGGGAAATCACTCACCAATTACCATAAAGGGCAAAACAGGCTTAAATTTGGGAAATTTTAACTTGGGAAGTTTAATTTATTGTCTATCAAATCAGACTAGGATAACGAGAAACAAAGCCAAATATTAAAGCACCTTTGTGACCAAATCTCCAAAACCCAGAATAAGACTCCTTAACACCATTTTGTTGTGTTAAAGAGGCATCATTTATCCAGGCACCGGGAAGGATATGAGGATCACTCCTCCTAACATGCTCCCCAATTTCTACAAATGCATCACTAATATACAATTACTACATGCATATTATAATTTGGTCATTACCATAAAACCCCTCCCCATGTTCCCCAAGCTCCAAAACTCAGTCCTTGTTTTGGCTGTAGCTGCATTCCTAAGCCAGATGTTCCAACATCCTTGCTTGGAGAGCAATTTCTGCATGCCTTGCTTCTCTTCTAGAGGTCCACAGACACAGTTTCTTCCCTGCTAAAAGTTCCCAGTCATGGTGTCTTTCTACTAAAAAGCTCACAGTTGCAGTAGAAATTGAATTAACACTTTTGGTATCACCTTCCTCCCACCCTCCACTTCTTCCTGGGCATATCTTTATTCCTGATTCTCTACCTCTTCTCCTCAGCAGCACAGGAGGATGGAATGGGGATTGCAGTCAGTTAATCATATATTGTCTCTGCTGCCTCTTCCTCCTCTGGGGGAGGACTCCTCACACTCTTCCCCTGTTTCAGCATGGGGTCCCTTCCACAGGAGACAGTCCTTCATGAATTTCTCCAATGCTTTCATGCACCATGGTTTCCACATCATTGGGACACTGGGACTGGGACAATGAAGCCGATGGTTGTCTCTAGTTATAGTACTTAATTAAGCATGCCTAACCAA
The DNA here is from genome assembly GCA_013399225.1 of Rhipidura dahli. NCBI lineage: Eukaryota > Metazoa > Chordata > Aves > Passeriformes > Rhipiduridae > Rhipidura > Rhipidura dahli. Next base: position 94,638 of record VXAC01004211.1, read on the forward strand.
AACCTGTGGATTATACTGTAGTGTTTTATTTTTCTTATGCTTCTACTGTTTGGTTTATCAAGAGGTAAATATGATTATTTTTGAACAAGCAAAGTGGCACTGTTGTCAATGTAGTAATAAGCTGATGATGCAATGCATAGGGGAAAAAATTCCTAGCCTTTAAATTAAAGAAACTGCACTGAACAACAGACCTAGAATAAAACCAAGGGGAAATTTTAAACTAGACACTAAGGGAGTATTTTTGTTTGAAATGAAACTGAAGTGATATGGCCCTTTTTGGTTAAGTGTTCATTCACATCCTGATGTGTCTTTTAACTACTAATGAAGAAATGTCCTTCCTTAGTATTCAATTATGAAAAGTATTTCACATATCAGACTGAAATAGTTCACATCTAATAGCAACTGCAGTTCTTAAAATGGAAACCCAGTGCTCTCTTATCATGGAAAATGTGGCTTCTTTGTTTTAGCTGGTGACTTCTTTGCTGATCTTGTTGAGAACAAGTGCCATCAGCCTGCAGCAAAGACTTAGAAAGCAGTGGAATTGTTATAAGCAGGTGGTGGAAGCTTGGCTGGCTGACGGTAATGCTCGTCACGTGGGTGGAAATTACAGAAGAAACTCACAGGGAACAATTCTGGTATTTGCTTTGAAACTGCAGATAGAAAGTGTCAGGGGAAAGAGGCATCGGTATTGCCTTGCTACAGTGCCATGAGTAATAACTACTAAAATTATCATTGACAGCAAGGCCTCTGACTGTAGTCATGCTTCTGAAAATAGATGGAAATGTAATGGTTTTTCTTAATGATGTATTTCGCATCCCAGTGCGATGCTGTCTCCCAAGAATATTGTTTGGACAAGTGACTGAAAGGGTTTAAAAATGTTAATGTGCTATAATGATGTACTCAGCAACACATCAATAGACAGTAATTAATTGTCTTTCATCCACCAGATTTTATTTCAGTGTTCTGAGCTAGTACTATTAGTCTCACCTCTCTTTCTGGCCAAAATTATCTGTTACAGGATTTTAATGTTATTTTTATCTTTGAAACCGAAAATAATGTGTCAGCCCAAAATGAAACATATCTTAAATACTGATAATTTTAAAAAATTTAATATTCACAAAACTGTGCATATTAAATCAGTATTGCTGAAGATAGTAGGAGGAAAGACATTTCTGGAGTATACCTCAAGTATTTGACTTTTGAACGCTGAGCGACAACATCGATGTTAATGGGGATAATAGAATAAAATATGATTCTATTTGGATTCTTTAAACCTGTGTCAGAATGGTGTTACATTTTATAACTGAAAATAAAAATATAACTTGTGTACATATTCAAGTAGATTATGCTGTAATCAGGTTTTTTTTATCCTGCAGATTTCTACAGAATTCTTTCAAAGAGAGATTTAGATCCTTGATACTAAACTGACTCCTGACTTCTCTTGTTTTACACGTTTTTATACTTAAGGTGTCTTCAGTGAATAGCCCTCTATGGATGAATTTACTTTCTGACAGCAGATTTTTTATGATGTAATATATTACTTAAATAAATGCCAGGCAAGTGAAAGACATTCCATCTCTTTTGAAATATGGTAAAAACAATCACATTTTTAAACAGAATGCTTTTGCAATTTCATAATCTCTTTCTATACTTCCTGTATATTAAAAATATTTCTTAACTTTTCTGATCTTTTCCTACAGACATCACAAGCTGCTGGTTCAGTAACAGACCTATACCTGGTTTATTTAATTTTATTTCTTCTTTCTTATTTTCCCCTCCCTCCTAATATGAAGATTCATGTTTAGCTTTATGAAATTATATACTGAGGTAATTTTACAAAAACTCATTGTGGTCTACTAAAAAATAATTGTAAATTAAAGGTTATCTGTTTACAAATTACTGCAAATATTGAAGCTTATTCCAAGTTCTCTCCACTGTGATCCTAATAATCTTCCTGAGTTCCTATCCTATCTGGTTATTTTCATTCTTATCAACCCTAGAACAAACAAATGTATAACATGAAGCATTCTTGTGCGGCATCTGAGTGTGGCATTATCCCATTTCCTTCACTGTTTTTCTCATTTTTTTCCCAGTTCTCTAGTGGTAGGGAATACAGAAAATTGCCAAATTAGCATTGAATATCCTTAGTGATTTGATTTACTGTTCGCAAACTGTTGAAGAACTGATTACTGCATCTGACAGCTAATCCAGTGGCTGAGTGATACTTTCTTAAGCTCAGGAGGGATTGTGTAACTGTCTGGGCAGAGAGTTTATATGCTAGACATGCCTCTGAAAGCACAGAATCTGTTATTGTTCTGCTCAAATGAAATGCTACCTTCCTCCCTTGGTTTCAATGGCAAAATAACACCTTGTTTAACCAAGGGACTAAGCACAGAAGTTCTACAGAAAAGAAATATCCACGTAGGTTATTTAAAAGACTTACTACAGATGTGTGGCATTCTTTAGTTTACATTTCTGTAGCTTAAGTGCTACCTACAAGAAATCACGAACTTGATCTTTAGCCATTGCTTTGGAGGAAATTTGACTGATACAGTAATAAATTTTTAATTACCCTTTTGGCACTATAATAACAATGTAATTAGTATTTCTGACAGAAACCTGAAAGACAATTATGCAACATGAATTATTCATAAAAGTGATGTTACTGCCTGGCAAACAAGTAATAGATCCAGGATTTTCTCACCTGAAGGAAGCTTGCAGAAGCCTCCTAGCAAGTGCATCCTTTGACTTCTCTGGTACAGCTGTTCAAATCATAAATATCAGAATTTGTCTAACCAGTTGCAGTGTTTCAAAAATTTCTGTGTCTCTGTCTTAGCTTTTCTGCTTTGTGCAAAAAAAAAAAAAAAAAGGTGCTATTTATATGATCTATAAAATTATGTATTAAAAAATCAGGAAAGACTCCTAAAACTTGGTAAAGTTTTCTTCATGATTTATGTTCCAGTTCTATGCTAAAAAAATTGGCAAATTCAGTCCTTTCTTGAACGTTTTCTCCACGGTAAGGTGAAACTGTGGGTTTTTTTTCAGTGGGGTGTTTGTTCACAAAGGAGGTAACATTCTGACTTCTAAGGGATTGTTTGGTTCAATTTGTTTTATGCTACCATTACTTCAACATTAGTGGTGTGTGTACATTTGCAGTCACAACCAGCCTCACTGGTGCTCTATGTAATTTCTAAGAACAATGATTGATCATTTTCTAAGAAGAGGATGATTTTGTATTTGCCTGTACAAATAATAGCATAAGGAATTTTATCTAATTTTATTATAATGAGTCAAAATAGAAGCAACCATTAATCAACAGAAGGGCCACTAACCTGAAATTTTCAATAAAATCAACTTTTCTTGGCTATGGGTTTCAATAAAGGAAGGTCTTATGGACATGTGCATTTTGAATTGACAAGAATTCATGGTAAGTATGTTGTCAAGGAAATGTTGTGCAGGTGACATGTACAGGGATGCCAGCAAGGACATTGTGCTCTCTATCTGACTTTTGATAGAAGTTTTTGGAGTCAGGACAAATTACTGTGGGTCAGAAAATGAAACATAGAAATTATATCTCTTAAAGTATTTGCTGTGCATGCTCATGCTTCACCTGTATCATGGCAAAGGAAATTTCACAGAACCACCTGTTTTATTTTTATAAATTTCCTGCCTGCTCCGATGAAAAAGATAATCCCTCCTCCTCAAATGTGTTAATTGCTTTACCCCTTCAGACAAAGTATTGGATAATGGAACTTAAACTCTATTTTTTCCTTCAGATTTTGTGCAAGTATGAAGTATTTAATAACCAGCATGTGTGAAAATGCGTGCAGGGATGTGGCAGCCTTACCTGAGTCCTGATACAGTTCTGCTTCATGCTGTTGGTAGAACAGCAATAACTGGGCGAGAGATACTCAGATGACATTTACATTGATGAGATGAATCAATACTTTGACAGAGCTTCTGAAGTGGAGAAAGGTCTCAGACACAATTCCTGGGCTAAACTTTTTCTAATTTTGGTCATGCATATGAGTTCTCATTCCACGTTTTTTAGTTGTATATGTTGCAGCCACATGATTCCTAATGTATTTCTTTTTTATATTACAGACTGGGTCCCCACCTAGAAGTTCTTCAGTTTTCCTCTTTGAATTATGTTCTTTAGAACACCTTCCTTTGCACTGAGTGCATCTAAAAATACACTGAATTATATTCATGCTACTCTGTTTGCTGTAACATTTAGGGTAAGAAGACTGAATGTCTTCTGAAAAAAATTAAGAAAGAAAAAAAAATTAAGACAAAAAGTCTTACAACAAAGAATTAAAAAAAAATTTTAAAAAAAAGTATGTGACTAACATATAGTAAATGACAGGCTTTTAATGTACTCATTGCAAAAAAATTGGTCATAAAGAACCATATCAAAGAAAATTGTGACTTAGTTTTAAACTCTGCAGCTCCCAAGTATTCTAGATTCCTGATATACAGCTAGGGTTTGTTAGCAGTCTTTATCGAGAAAGTGAAGCAGACTTTCCAATCCATTAAGTAATGTGAGACACATAATTTTACACAGCTGTTAAACTGCAAAATCACTTATCAATCTTATTCTCAGCCCGTTTTCTAAATATGAAAGCACTGGGATGTCAGAGGTAACTCAGAGTTCTGCAGGCTAACTTGCTGAGTCTAAGTGCTATTGGAAGAAGTAGTTTAACTTTGCTCTGTTAAAAATAGCTGAACTCCTTACCTGAATGTGTGATTTAAGTGTGTCTCATTTAAATAATGCAATGTAATGTGAAAAGTGTCTGGGATCAGGTTGGATACTGAAACCAGATGATTTGTGGTGCATGAAGTTAGATGTTCAGAAGGGATGTTTTTAAAAAAAACCTTCCAGACAATGTATGAGCATAAAGCTCCACATAAAAATAGCAGGATGAAAATGCAAATTAAAATTTGGCCTGATTGACAGCAATCTCAGAGGTTTCTGAGACTATTGAACAGCCTCCTAAGGAAACCATCTGGCCCTGGCAAGGAGATTGGCACGGTGTTTGGCAGGGAAGCATTCATCACTCCTGAGTCTAATGACTCAATTTTGTTTCTTCTGTTTTACTAATAACATCATGTTCTCCTGCAAATGTGAGTGATTTCTGGTCTCATTTACTGCCTTATGGTCAAATGAAAGTATACACAAGAATAGACTCTGGGCATTTGACAGACATAAGAAATCATGGTTGATGTGAGGCTCCATCATACAGGAGTGTCTGAAAAACTGATTTTTATTATGAAGTTGTCATCAGTGAAATTATAATTTTTTTGCTAATGGCACAGAAAGCTTTTGCCATTCCAGCTCTGTGTGATGCCAGCAGCAGGTGGTAGATTCCACAGCCCAAACTTACCATGTCTACTGAATGGAGAAAAAATGGTTTGAACTAGAAGCCTGTTGTCTAACCAACTTGTGAATTCCATGTTTTTAATGGAAATATGTATGTTCCACAGGCAGTAGCTAAGCAAAGATGTTTCTGGGTTAGTGAAAATCTCTTACTTCAATGACAAATAATGTAAAATACAAACGGAAATTTACCAGAATTCATATGACAACAAATTTTCTGAGTTTTTTAATTTTTGTAAAGAAGACAAATACTTTTACATTGGTCCAGTAGTTCCATCTCAGCAGTTTGACTATTGTTTTTTTAAATCAGATAAGATGCCAGATTATCAGTGTTAAAAAATAGCACTTCCCCCCCTTTTCCCTTTGTTATACAAGAAGTCTCCCCACATAGCGACTTAAATGGTCACAGTGGAGTTCCCCATTCATGTGATACTACTGGAGAGCACTGAAATCCAAGGCATTATCAGATTAGACCTTGCAAAAAAAGTGTGTTTTAATGATCAGTGTCTGCCATGTTCAATGTTTCTCCAAACCAGCACGCAGTGATTGGAGTCTCCTCATTGTGGCAGGGTCTTAATATTTTTAGTGTCCTGTACCTTTCTCCACTAATACACAGAGCTGTGATGCTGATCCTTAATTCTCAGATACTCATTTCATAATCAAACTAAATGTCATGCAGACACTACAACATTTGTCCTACCTGTCAAATCTCATTTTGTTTTCAGCAACCACCCTAAATAAGAGTGGCATAAGTGCTCTCAGACTCCACGGACATAAAACAGAATTCAAGGTCCTCAGAGGTCATTTCCTTGCTAGAATGAATGAGCACTGCTGTCACTATTATTACAGATTCACATATTGAAATTGATCCATGGGGAATACAGATGAATATTAAATAAATGAGTAGATTTTTTCCTTGGTGTTTGCTCCATCAGTTCACAAACAACTAAATGTCACACTTTTGTTATTCAAGCTACACCAACAGTAAATTTAGAGCACGGTTTATCTAAAGTTCAGTGTGTGTGAATTTATTTTTCACTTTCTTTGCAACCTGGCAGATAAATAATTTTTCCCTAAATAAACTGGTTGTATCTTAGCCGAGCATAAAGAACAAGCCTGCAGTGGTGAAGTTTCAGTGTGAGAATATTTTACTACTTGACCTGAAATACACTTACTTAGATAGGCTTAGATATTCACTTTTCTGAGATATACAGAACAGCTTTTAATAAAGTTGTGAATTAAATTATGCATATTTTAAACTGATCAAAATCTTACAAAAAAACAAGGGGAAAAAAATAGTCTGAATTCTCAAGCAGAAATGCATATTTTTTTCCCACTTAATTCTGCTTTTGGGAAAAAATATCCTGTTCTTATATAAATGGTCCCTCTAGGCCTGGCTGCAATTTAAGTAGTACACTGATAAAATCTCTATCATATTGATTTACATCATAATAGAGAAAGTTGCCTCCTCTATACCAGTGATAGCTTTTCAAGGGTCATATATAAAGACTTATCCAATCCCAGTGCGAAAATTTCTTCAGCTAAGCATTAGTAAATACAACTGGTTAAAATGTTTTGATACACACAATGGATTAATAATTCTTTTGGCATTAAAAGGGTCTTCTGAAAATTTTCAAGAAAAAGGAAGGAAAAAAGCCTACAGTCTGAAGCATGATGTATATTTTCACATCATTAGAATGGTATGGCAAAATATCTCAATAAATTATTATGTATATGGGTAGTTTCAGCATGTTTTTGGCAGTTAGTATTGTGTACATGGAACTCATTTCTTGTCTTTCTTACGTAAGCAGATTGTGAACATAAGCAATTATATAGCTGGGTCTAACTGGCAGAATGAGGAGCACTGCTGTCTTCTTTTTTCATCCCATTTGAACTGTCTGTTGAACAGTTGAATATCTATTTACAGCTCTTCCTCTCTCAAAGGTGCTGCCAGGTCTTCTCATCTGACATCTTTCAAAGTACTTTGATTAGTTTCCATGCTTCCTCTGCACTACATCATGCAACTTTCATTAAAGAAAAGCCATTTTCGGCATGGAAAAAAACCTCCTGCTGTTAGCAGGAAATCTCTTGGAAAAGCTCTTTAATGCTGAGTTACATATGTTGAAGCTTGGCTAGAAATAAAACCTTCATGTTCCTGTTATGAAGCATCTGTTATAAAACTGGAAGACACTGGCCACCCTGCCCCTTTATCCATTACAAAATTAGCTTTCCTGTTTTTGTGGTGTCTTTTATAAAATCAGATTGCTTAGGGGGAAGTCAGCTCTGGACTGAAGATCCACAAGCTCTCTGATGGCCACTTGAATACTACTGGAATGTTACATATTGCACAAATTACGCAGAATTTTTACATAAAGGCCAATTGTTGAAGTTCAAGTTGTGGTCATCTGAGAGTCCTCAGAAACAAGCACTTAAATAAATTGTTGAGATACAGGTTTTTGAGGCAGGGATTGCCTTAGGAAAACATTACACAATACCTGTGCAGCATAACAGTTTAAAAGCATTTTTCATTTCATCTGGGATTTGGTTGACAAAACAAGACATAATTAAATGTCATGTGATAGAAAGATACAATAGTTTGTAGGATTTCAATATGCCTAAAAGTGGTAAAGGGCTGCACACACGTTTCTTCTGGCCATTTAATGACCCTTCCCTGACCTTCCCAGAAATGACTAAAAATTTTTATGTCAAAAGTCAGCTGTCTACTAAAAATATGTTAACTAATAGCAGTAGGACCAAAGTGGACTGGGATAAACAAAACATAGCTTATATTCTAGGCAGTGGAAGGAAGGTATGCAGGTATGTTCAATAAATGGAAAAACAGTACTTACATAACATTTCCCTAAATAAGTTTTTCTTATACTTCTGTCCCTTAACCAGCATGCTGAATAGTATCCTACTACAGCAATCTTGTTACTTCTTGCACCTACATTTATTAGTAATCCTTCAAATTATATAATATTTGTATAATGGCATGGGAATTAATTCGAAACTGAATTATGATGTTTTAGCAGAAAACTAGCAGTGACCTATGGAGGAGAAGGTGGACAAATTGCTTGGAATTTCTATGTGAATTGTGTAGCTTGAGAATATGATTGCTAATTTTGTCCCTGATTTGATGGAGGTGCCAAAAGGTCTGCAACACTAAAACTTTCTTCTATTGTCATAGAAGTCAAAACCTGATAATGGTTAACAAAACCCTGAAAGGGGTTTGTCAGCTTTGTACTTCAGAAAGTATTCAATTTTTAACAATAGCTTAAAATTGTTTAGAAGTATTAATGATTGCTAAAAAAGAAAACAAAAGAGTTCAGAGACAAAGAAAATTGAAAGCCAAACAAATGAATAGCTCTTGGAAGAAAATGAAAGATGTGGGATGAGAAATATGCAAGGTCAAAATGCAGAAGGAGCATTTTTAATAACATGGGAAAACTTGAAGAGGTGAGAAGAAAATGCAGAACAGATTGAAAGGTAAGAACAGCCTAAACATGTTTTAACAGAAAAGTAAGATTCAGAGGCACACTTGGTAAAGAGTTTTCCAAGAAAACAGCGAGCTTGAAGGTTGTAACAAAAAGCATCACAGTCAATTGCAGATAGCAGAAGAACCATCAACAATTTGCTGAAAACATAAAAAAAAGAGCAAACTATTAGAATCAGCAGTCCAACTGAGTGGGTAATCTCCATTTTAAATCTCAGAGATTTGGAACTGCTCGCTGTTTTAATAGGATCTTTTGCCTTTAACTGAACTTGCTGTTTCATCATGCATGTTTGTATTTTGAAGGCCTGTCATGAATGGATGATGTAGGTTTAAATCAGCTCTTGCCTATGCCCAGGCCGCTGGCAGCAGGGAGTTGCTTTATTGAGGTGGCCAGTACCCCAGTATCCACTCTTATTCTCAAATTCTTAATAATGGCTGATTCAGTCTATTTTAAAATGAGTTATTTATTAATCAACACAAAACTAACCGACATAAGATTTGAACAGACTATTATTGAACAGGGATAAGACAAAAGGGGATACTAGTATACGTGCAGAGTTAAAGGTACCATTAAATTCACAGCTAGCTAAGAAATAGTATAACTTAGGATCCAGTGATTCTTACCATCCAGTTCTTTGATGGAGAACACATTGAAAAATCCTCTCTCTCTCAGTTCCTGGGAAAGTGGCTTCAAAAGCCCACATCCAGACTTAAGGGGAGAAATGTCCTTGCACATTCTCAACGACTGTGTAAGAGACTTCTGCCTGTGTGATAAACTGTAGTACTTTTATAGTGTAAAAGCAGGCCTTTTAGCCTATTTGTGTGTTTTGTGTGGCCTCACCTATGCATATTTATCTCTTCCCACATCTGTTAAGCTGGCAGACCTTTTGGCACCAAGAGATGATACCCACTGGACCTTGCCTGCTTGGGGTCTCTCTTCTATCTGCACTGGCCATCTGTGGTGGGAGAGGGGTGATGGTGGTATGCCCTGCCACAAAAGGTCTTAGATAATTGAAGGACAGCAACTTGTAGCAGTTTTAATAGAGGACACATGTATTAGCTTCAGTGTGTGAGAAAACAGAAACTGTTGGAACGACATTGCACCACACTTTATGTGGCCTTCCCTTGACTCTTTCCTCCTTCCTGGAGAAAACTTGAGAATATTTGGTCTTGTAGATGATAATACTTAAAAAAACTTGACAGCTCAGCAGAAAGTATTTGTGACAGCAAACACAGGCAGATGCCCCTTGGCATCCACTTAGGGGTGACATGAGAGGCGCACACCACAAAGTGGTGCTCAAGCTGGTCTGGCCTGGAGATTGTGTGTGTGTGTGCAATCACTGACAAAGGAAGTGTAGGCATTTTGCATTTTGAGGATGGGGTGGTTTATATAAGAGAGAAGAGTAAGCAATAAGTAAGGCCCTTAGATAAAAGGCTGTATTTGTTATATAAATAAATTAGTGCAGTGCATCTTAATGGCATCTTGAAAGTTTTGGGAAATAATCTGAAAATCAAAGGGACTTTTGAGACTCATCACCGTGAGCCATGGCTTGTGTTAGTTACCTCCATTACATTGATTTGGCAAAGTCTGTTGCTCCTGACTTGGAAGAGACCCTTATGTAGGTATGCAGTGTCTACTCAGCTTTTCCCACAGCTTCACACCTGTGACAGAAGCAGTGCTCATCCTCGTCACAAGGCTCCACAAGATAATGCATCTATTGCCACGGAGAGCTGAGGGCCATCACCAGGGCTAACACAGCTCTTTTGCTGTGGACAGCCTTTCCATTTTGTGTGAGCTTCCATCAGGAGGGACTAAGCATGTAAAAACCTTCAGTAGCTGTGTCACAGCAAATTATGAAGATTTTTGCTTCCTAAGGATTTGTGTAGAAGAGGATGTAGGCAGACTAGCTTCATGGCTGAGTTTGGGATCATTTTTACCAACAGGTGAAAGCAGAGAACTCTTTAACTTCCCAGTGTAAAGAGGGCAGAGTTTAAAGTTATTTCCCCATCCCCATTTTGACAGCTTTTAACCTAATACTGGCTTCTACTGTTGATGATTATGCATTACAGTAACTGAATATGCAAACCACGAGTACATTAATTGCAAAAGCAGAGTAAATTACCACCTCTAAACACACACTTATAAATAGAAGGAACTCGCAGTAGTAACCCAGAATAACGCAGTTCTTAAAATTCTGTCATGACCTAAATAAATACAAGAAGACACACTCATCCAACCAAATCATCAGTGATGGATAATTTTCTTTAATGTTTCATAACCAGTCTTTGTGTTGGCACAGATCAAGATTCATGTTTTGATCAGACTGCTGGGGATTTACAATTGTCTACAAAATGAATGTCAGATTTACAAGATTGAAGTAGCAATCCCTGGTCTTGCTGTTTTTCAATTCAGTACTAGATGAAAAAATCATCACTTGTTTTCAAGATTTTTCTGTTTTCATATGGCAGGCACTTGTTTATGAGGGGTTAAGAAGTTGATGGTTTTTGGTCTTAAGGTTTTTCTACATATTTTTTACACAGGCAGTGATAGCTATGTAAGACTTTCTCCAATAATCCACAATAAATGTGTTCTATTTGTTGAAAATATTTATTGTAGATCCTTCACCAGTATTATTTTTATCTTCCAGGTGTTGAATATCTCATCAGCTTTTGGGTTCTAGAATATCTTCTCTATCTTCTCACAGAGGTCGTATTCCAGATGCTGATCTCTTCAAACAATGTTAATGATGATTAAATTCAAACCTGAAAAATAGGAACGCTTTTGTTTTTTTCTTCCCTCACCTACTTTATTCTGGGGACATGATCTGTCCTTGGTGTTTCAGTCTATTAATGTGTATGGCTCCACCAGATTAACACAATTATCCACATTCATAAAGAGGCTCCTACACAAAGAAGAAAACTGTAGCCAGAGCTATTGAACACAAAGACACTATTTATAGCTTACAGTGCCACTGGGCTGGAGATCACTGGCAAATACATGTGAGTGCATTCAGGGGCAGTGTCAGCATTTGGCTGCTGATCACCCTCTGCCCTTACCCAGTGCTGGAGGCAGTGCTGGCAGGGGTGAACTTTGGGCTGAGCTTCTATGGGCTCTTCTGACCAGAATTTCACTGTTGTGAAACTGAGACTAGGAACGGCAGACAAATAACTAAATCGGTCCTTTATCTCTACTGCATATGGACAGGCAAAGTAGTTCTTCAATGCCTTTTGTCAGCTGATATTTATTTGACAGTGATTTCTTTTGTATATTAATGAAACAGAAAATACGTATTTTCAGTCAAACTTACCAACTAAATATTTTGTGTTGCTTGAAGTTTTTTGATCCGGGTACACAAGAAATTCTTTCTTTGTAGTTAATATCTTCAGCCTACTAATATATCAAATGAAACACAATCTGAATATAAAAAATATAACAACACTCTTAGTATTAAAGCATGTGCTTGTCTCCACTGCTTCTTTTCACTCAAGAAAGTAATGTGTTAAAATCCTGAAAGATCTGGAAGATTGGAAAGCAGATAAAAGACCATATGATGGAGATTTAATATCCATGACAGAGTAAATGAACCTTGTCTTTATTCTTTTCTACAGATATCTAATTTTTTTATTGTTAGGTTAGAGTTACAAAGTGTTTTGGCTTTGTTTGTGGTTTTTTTTTTCCTAATGTGATCTTTGTATATTAAATTATGCAAAAGTATATAATGCATGCAACAAGAATGGAAAGTGAAGCTGATTAAAGAGAAAATGAATTTCAGGTGTATTTGCATTGATAAATATAGAATGATGTGCAGTTTTCCAAAGCTATGGCATATTTCAGTTGAATTGCATCTTGCTAAGATTTGAATGCTTTATTTAATTTTTTCTATTAGTTTTCTTTTCATAGATGCCCATGTTATTCAATTATGAGAGTAAAATCAGAAACACTTAAAAATCTGTGAAGCAACTGAACTGTATTCAGCTCACCTGTAATTAGAAAACTGAGAACCTCAGTTCTCAGACCCTGAGGAATCTTGATTTGTGTTAAAGGAGGAAAAGAGAAAACAGCTTTTCATGATCAACAAGATTAAAAAAAAAAAAAACAAAAAAAAACAAACCCACACCAAATATCCAGAAAAAAAAAAAAGAATGCATGGTTCAGAAGGCTGAATGGCATAAAAGCTTGATGTTAATGCTGCTGAAAGCATTCTGCTCTCTGAAAGTATCGTTCTAATGTGCTTTTGTTTACCTCCAGTTCTGGGAAATAGGACAGAATGGAATTACATGCATCATGGTGGAAGAAGAGAATTGTAACTTTGTTAGAGCAGCACGTCAAAACCTGTTATTTCCAGATCATGAAACTCCTTAATATTCTGACCTTTTAATCCAGAGCTTACCAGCAAGCTGAAACGTTTCAATTTATGAAAATATCACAGAGATAGATTCCAGAGTATTGAAACAATTTGGATCAGTGCAGCATGTATCTTAATGAAATGGAAATGCACTTGACCAAGATTTACCGTACAAGCATGTCCTGTTTGCCCTCCAGTCAGACAAAATCTGTCACATCACACTCCGGTGCTTTGCCCCAGAGGAAGGCCTCTGTGCCTCAGTAGATTTGTGGAACAAAAGCCGGTACTTGAGGTTTAATAGTTAAGCAGGTGGCATCATCAGCACTGAGATGTGTTTTCCTCCTGGTAGAATTGCTATGCATTGGAAATGGTCCTTTAGCAGTGCAGGCTATACTGTAATTAACTGTAATCACTGCATATAAAAGGAAGTCCTCCCTTTGTCTTTGTGGTCAGAATGGAGTTTGGGGCCTTTCAGAGAATCTACCATTAAATTTTATGAACCTGTGGAGTAATGGCACTTTAGAAACACACTTAATGTATTAAGCAACAACAAAAAAAAAGTGCATTAACAGTTGGTGATTAAAAAGAATGGATAAAAGAAATGCTACCCTAGTTTTACACGAGGGACTAAAAAGCAGTATTGCCTAAAGCTATACACTGATTCTGTGGTAGAGACAGCTCTTCCACTCCAGTACTTTAATTACAGGAACAAATCTTCCTTTCACCAAATGTAGGCTCACCTGAATCTCTTAGCAGTCAAGTGAGGGGTTGATAGAAATATTCAGATGCATCACATTTCTGATACTGCCTTTCCCTGGTAGTAGTGATTTTTTTTTTTAATATACTTTTGGATGGATTTTACTTTTTACCTCATATGCAAATAAAATTTTTAATCCAACTAACTTTTTTATCTCACCAAAAAGAAATATCCTGGGGTTTTTATTTTGCTTAGGCAAGTATTTAAGTTAAGGAATCACCAGTTGCAGTGTATAACCAAGAGAGACTGTCATTGGTCTCATAAGAGTAAAATTTGGTTAGGCAGAGGTTTTTCACTCAGTCTAAAGGTTATACAATGCTAGTATCTCCTTTTCTAGACTTTTGCAGAGAGAGCTTTTTATATATTTCTCTGTGAGTGATTCTGATTGGGTTTTTTTAAATGGATTTGTCTTACACCAAAGTCTCTTAAATGAATGTTGCTTGAAACACTATTCAGCTGTGGCAGGTCTTTTATACAGTATTTGGAAGAAATTTTATAGCTGAGATAGTTGAACTCTTTGGACACTGAACTACAAATATTTGTCTTCAAACACAAGTATTTCAGTGATTAATCAGCTCACATAGCATTTTGTGAAGGTGTTCAGAAGCACAAGTTCTGTCATCTATCTGTTTAAGAAAATATTGTAGTTTTTGGAAGGGTTTGCCATGGGCTGAGTACTGGATTGGGCAACTGAATGCTTAATTAAAATTCCTAAACCAAGTGAAAAGAGAGGAAATCCAGAGAAAATACTACTGTCTTGAAATTAAAGTACAGTATGTTTAACTGAACAAGCATTCACTGAAGGCTTGGAAAATGCAATTAAATAATATCAACTGGGAAGATTAATAGAGGAAACAACTCCATAAAGCAAGTGGCATAATTCAGTGTGCATCATTGTGATCACTCCTGAAGCACAGGTAAAGGCAGGGACTGTCTGTATTCCTCAGATTTACACAGATATTTTCATGTGACCCTTCCTTGAATAGCCAGTGTTAGGTCTGCATTCTTGTCTGGAGAAGACCTTGTGGTTGATCGTGGCAGTTTCATTGTGAATTAGCCAACAATGTTTACAAACCAAGATGACTTCTTTGCACAGCACTGTCTTACAGCAAAATGTCCTTGAAGCCATTAGATTTCTATGCTATTGTTTATATAAGGAAATTGCATATCATCTATACGTTTAAATATTTTTTTTCTTTTTAAGTCACTTTTCTGTTACATGTTAACCGTTTGCAAAAATGTAACCAAATACTACTAGTAGGAAGGGAGCAGGATAAAATCCTTTCATTTTTAGTAATTCCACTGAATAATCAATGAAGTCACCATGAACAGCACTGTTGCCTTGGGACCATTTTCCAGTATTTCATACCATGAAAATGGGTCTTTGTCAAAGATTTTAGTGCTGTTTTTTTCCCCTGTTTAAATAAGAATTTTTTAAACACCTAATGAGGTGCAGCAGGTTCAGTTTGCATGACCAGCCAGAAACACCAATTTTAATGTAGTGGTTTTAGGTCAAATTATGCATTATTCCCTGATTTCCTTTCTGTGAGATAACAATTAGGAGGCAGCAAAGTAGGCACAAAACTTTGAAGAATATAAAGAAGTCTATTAACAGACCTAAGAGGAAAAAAAAAGGGAAAAAAAACAGCAATCAGAACAAAACATTTAAAACCCTATTCCCTCCCTCTCTCATTCAGTGTTGCAATACTTGAAAAGGGAAAAGAAAAGGGTTTTCTCCTTGCTTTATGTGGTTCTCCAAACTGTCACCATCTACAGTGAAAACAATCTGCAGAAGTGCAAAATCTCTTATTTCCATAAACCCTTTCACAGTTCCTTCAACTGTACAACATGGGCCAGCACATGGGGTTATTATTCTTTCAAGGATGAGTAATTGTGGCTTGAACACCAAGGCTGTTTTTTGCCACCAGGTTTTAAAAGACTCTAATGCTTCCAGATACAGCCTGGCATGGTCATTTCTTCACAACCTTTACAAGCCACACATCAAATTGTTCATCCCCCCATGCACTTCAAATGGATTAAAGAGACGAACAGTTTGGGATATTACAATATTCATACCACAGCAAGGCAAGGCGTCTTTTAAGCTGCTTGCGGGGACGCCGCGGCACCGCCCCTCTCCTCCCGTGGCCATCTGGGCTTCGTCTCACGTGACGAGGTTTTCTCTTTCTCTCTCTGGCTCTGGAATCACCATGGTGAGATGTGTTACCATCCCGCTCCACCACTGGTTACAGGGCTGTCTTCTTCAGTTCAGTGTGGAGTGTGTGCTGGGCAGCTGCAGGCTGCAGGCTCCTCTGCCAGTTTCCTACTGGTCCCGTGTGGAATAAAACCAGTCCCAGAGAAACCATGTCAGAGAGCCCGAACGTTCCCTCTCCCAGCGCCCCAGGGTCCACACTGCGGCTTGGGAAAGGGAAGGTGGGGGGGCAGGAGGGCAGGGCTGCCCAGCCTGGTGGGGCCCAGGAGGACCCAGTGGGCCCGGAGCTCTGGGCTCCTGGCCACCACCTCTGGACCAGAAAAAAACCCCCAAACTCCCGCCTTCCATGGGGTTTTATAGGTAACATTGAGAGAAATGCGATTCAACCAGAAAACTGTCTGCCAATTCAGGGGTCAACCCACTAAATGAGGCCTTCTGGTGAAAGGAGGAGATGGCAACTTTAGTGTGACTTTCATTCAGAAACAGCAAACAAGCAAGGATGAAGATGTCTGCCTTCGGACTCGGTCATGTATATCTGAGGCTTCAGAACAATTGGACAGATAAGGAGCTGAGACTCTCAGAGAGGCTGAATATAAAGAAATACAGAATCCTTGTAGTTGCTAGTTTTACTTTGTATAAATCAAGTGTATTTTTAAAACCCAAGCACAAGAGTTTAGAGCAGTATGAAAGGATTTTTATGTGCCCCAAAGGAGCATACTTCCTCTAGGCTGAACAGGCACCAGAGGAAACCCCTTTCTTTAGCAGACATCATGCGAATAGTGAGTCAGTTACTGAAAAGAGTTGGAATATTTTTGAAGTTGGCTTTTTTATATTTCTCATAGCATATCATATGTGTTGATTAGCATGAAAGACTGAGATGAAGGATAGGTGGATTTATCTCTTGGCTTCTTCAGATTTAAATTACATTTCCCTCTGAATGTGACCATTACTTTTGTTTGGAGTGAAGAAATCTTCCAGGGAAAAGCTATTCTGGTTCAGAATAGCTCTTCCTTGTGGTTTTGGTTTCAGCTGTGGTTTGGTTTTTGGTTTTTGGGGTTGTTTTATCAGTTTACCATACTGGCACTTTTTATATAAGTATCACAGGAAAAAACCCACCACCTTGTCAGTCTTTTCCGTGGTCTATGATATAAATAGGTTAGCTCTTGGTATGCATCTTTTCTCATCCCACCCTTCGCACTTCAAACATGTCTGTATTCATTAACACGTACCTGACACGTACCTGTATTGAGATACAATAGATACCTTTTTTGGTGTATTATTATGTGGTTTGTTACACTGTGTTAGTAGTAGGAAAGCTGCAACACTGAAATGTTGAAAGATCTAGTAGAGGGCATTCTTCTTCCATTTAAATAGAAGTCATGCATCTAAGCACTACTGTTGCAATTTAAGCCCAGATCTCAGATAAGAAAGACAAAAGGCAGAGATCCTGAGCTGAGATTTTTCCTGCTTCTGAAGGAACGTTTACCACATCGTACCTGCATAACCACTTGACATACCAGCTTTCACTTCAGTCACTCCCAGTATTCATTATCACTTCACCTTTAATAAAATTACTTAATTGTTATTTCTGCTTCTGTGCTGTCTTCTCCCTTCACTTCCATGCCAAATTGTACCAGACAGAAAATATACGGTGCCTGTGCATAATGTCTATCATTCCACTAAATGCATTGGAAATAAATTCAAATTTTGGCTCTTGGTGTTTAGGGAAAGCAACAAGTCTTGCAGACAGGGGTTCACTGCTAGAGTGCAGTTTCTGGAGCCAGCTGGTCAGAGCAAAGGCAACTGACCCCATCAAACAGAAGCATACAGTTCTGTAGGAAAGTTGACTAAAGTATAAGCTCAGGTGTGAGAGACCTGAACTTGCATTTATCTAAGTGCCTGCAGGTTGAGCAGGATTCGCGTGTGTACAGCACATAAATTTTACTGTTACAAGCTAACCAAAAAGGAATGGATGTCTGTCCACAGTAAAAGACACTTACAATGCCTATTATTGCAAAAGACTGTTGAAATTTAGTCTGTGTTAAATGGCTTAATCATGTAATTTCAGAATGCCTATTTATTACTCGCTCTGGTAAACTACACCCTATATTATTGACCGCTTCATTTTAATGAGTTTTATTTACTGGTAATGCTGGAGAATGTAAACCTTACTTAAGAAGTTGGGCCCTCCATGAAGATGACTCAACTTGGAGTGGCTGGACTTCCTATCTTCTGCTCTTCCTGTGCTCCCCTGCTGACCTGTGATCCCTATAACAAACAAATCATGGACAGCTCTGTGATCTTTAGACAAATTGTTTTTAAAAAACCATCAAAAACATTTCTTCATTTTCCAAAGGACCCTTCATACCTTTGCTATTGAGATAAAATATCAAATTAGACAGTGTTTTCTTGACTGAAAGAGGCTAGATAAGCAGTCCCCTCGTGAAAGACAAGAAAGAAATTTTTCTGCATACTGAGCTAGATAAAATTTTTGCATAATGCAAAACAGAAGTTTTAGTCATTTCATATATTTATTTATTTCATCATAAATTTTACTTATTCTTGTAGTGCTACTATTTGGCTAACAAGGAAGAACCAAAAACCCCACCTCCAAACAGAAGATGCCTGAGAAAGATAAACATGGTTCCAAAAAGAGTATTCCTTAATCTGACTGATGTACCATAACATCATTCAAGTGGATGTCCTTCAGTATTTCTAATGTGGACTTCTAATTTGAATTTTACACTGATATAAATAAGTAGGAGTGACAGATATTTAAGAGTACCTTTCTTCAATGCATGATATCAGTAACTTTATTCATGCACTGAGAAGCTGCCTAGTTACATCTGAATAGCTGAGGTATCTAGAATTTCTCCAGATGGCTCCTATAAGTGATTTGAATTATTTTGAAGACTCAAAGCTCTCATAACAGCTTATTCTTTTTTGTCTACTCTGATTTCAGTAGAGTCTTCAAAACTGATGCCCTGACCTCTGTTATTTCCATTTGCAGTTCTCTTCTGCTCCTACACTGCAGTGGGTAAAAATTTCTTTCTGCTTTTCAATGAGACAAGATTTATTTGTTTTGATTGATCAGAATCTGGAGAGGACATTTAAAAATAAACATAGAACAAAAAATTGTTTTAAAGTGGTTTGGGGTAACAGAGGTTTCACAGAAGCTATGTTCCAAGGATTTTCTTAAATTCAAGTGTGACCTCATGTCACTTGTCTAGGAGTTCACATGTAGGCCAGTGGGGTCCATGTAAATAGTGTGGACCAGGGCAGGGATTGTTCCCCTGTACTTGGCACTGGTGAGGCCACACCTTAAGTGCTGTGTCCAGTTCTGGACTCATCAGTTCAAGGACATTGAGGTGCTGGAGAACGTCCAGAGAAGGACAACAAAGCTGGTAAAGAGTCTGGAGCACAAGTCCTACAAGTAATGGCTGAGCGAGCTGGGATTGTTCAGCCTGGAGAAGAGGCTCAGGGGTGACCTCATCACTCTCTACAACTAGGATGCCTCTTCTCACCAGCAACAGGACAAGGGGCAGTGTCCTCAAACTGCACCAGAGGAGATTCAAGTTGAACATCTGGGGGAATTTCTACACTGAAAGGCTGGCTAGGCATTGGAATGGGCTTTCCAGGGAAGTATTGGAGTCACACCCCTGGAAGTGGTCAAAAGACGTGTGGTTGTGACACTTGGAGTTAGGATTTTAGAGGGGAAGTAGCGCTGGATTAATGGTTGCACTCAATGACCTTNGGATGCCTCTTCTCACCAGCAACAGGACAAGGGGCAGTGTCCTCAAACTGCACCAGAGGAGATTCAAGTTGAACATCTGGGGGAATTTCTACACTGAAAGGCTGGCTAGGCATTGGAATGGGCTTTCCAGGGAAGTATTGGAGTCACACCCCTGGAAGTGGTCAAAAGACGTGTGGTTGTGACACTTGGAGTTAGGATTTTAGAGGGGAAGTAGCGCTGGATTAATGGTTGCACTCAATGACCTTACAGGTCTTTTCCAACCTAAATGATTCTATGAATCTATGTGTAAATAAATAATTTATTTATTAAATATTTTAAATTCTACATCTGCAATGACTAGAAAACAACAAGAAAAAATGTTATCTGCCTACATCAATGACTTCAGTTCCATAGTCTGTCTATATAGATATAAACTTTTACCCTTAAGACATTAAAATATTCTTTCATGTATTTCAGAACTAGAAGCAGGAAGACATATATTTAATCAATTGCAAATCTTTTTTTAAAAAAGATAATTTCCTTTCAAGTAAAAGATATTTCCTATACCTTGCTAGCTGGGGAGCTGAGTGCTCAAAACAGATATCTCCTTTTTAATTGTTTAGACTCATCTAGTATCTACAAAACTATCATTCTTAATCCTTCAGTTTCTGTAAAAGTATGAGACTTCAAGACCTGAATATAGGAGGATACCAACTGGTCTAATTCCTTACCATGTTTAAAGCTTAGCCATAGCTGTTTGCTGTAGATCTGCAAAGAAAGCACTTGAAATTACAGCAAATCTGAATGGATGTGAAGTGGGTTGACCCTGAAAATCTCTGTTTAATCTTTTTTTGTTTTCCATCAACAAATCAGTTCCTGTTATGCAATAAGCCTGCAGAATTATCAACTGGGATTTCATCTGGTGACTGCAGACACGCCATATGGGAAGAAAACAAGTATTTAGTGTGCAGTTTTTAGGCTGTACTATATGTGTCATGCTTATGGTTTCCTTTTTTTTTTTTTTTTAATTGTACTGGCATACTGCATGTGTGGTTCTCAGTCCCTGTTTTTTACAGTCATTCTTTTTTTAATCTGTCTTCTGTGTGTGTGTGACTCTGTCTGTGTGTCCATCCATCAGCTTTTCTTTATTCCCCTCCTGTAGCACTTCCCTTGCATACTTTCATATTTGCTTTCCTTTTCAGAGCTTTTGCTTTGCTTTTCAGAGCAGCCTCACAGCTGGCAAAAAAGTAAAACCAACAAACTAGTACAAAATAAAGCTTGAAAAACTGAAGAAATAATCTTTATGTTAAAAAATCACGGGCTTGTACTTTCACCAGACTGTCTAGTAATTATATAAAATATCCCCTATAATATTTTCAAAAAAATATACATATTTGTTGTGATGGAAAGTTTGAAGCTTTTATCCTACTTGGTAGAATTGTTATTTTTCCTTCTTCAAAGAAGCATTTGCTTGTTTACATTATTGATAATTCTGGATTAGGTGCTCAGTGTAAAATAGCAATTCTTAACTAAATTTGGATCTTTAGAAATAGGTGTGTGAAACTAGATTACAGAAATCTGTCACCATTGATCTTGGGGGAAAAAGTTGCCTGTTATCAAGATGCTATCAATGTAAATGCATATAGATAGCTGTATTTTAAAATAGAAATACAGTAAGTAAGAAAAAGCTAACAGCACTGCTCTCAGTAGTAAAAAAGAAACAAACCAAGAAACAACAACAAAAAAAGAGCAAAAACATTATGCAACATTTTTTAAACAATATTAATTCTTATTGGGAATCCACAGGAGTGGAGGAACTTCAGAACAGAAATTTCAGAAGGAATCTGTCTTTTTGCCAAGACATTCATATCACATTCAGTAGTCACCTTGACTACCTCCCTAAACTGTGACCCCCCTTGTAAAATTTCTGTCTAGACTGGGGTAATAGCAATTTGTTTGGTGGTGTAGCAGAGGTAACCTGTTGTGTACAAGTATCAACAGAAGAGCAACATCTGCACGGATAGATTTGTAACTATATCCCTCTACTGTTGGAACACTGGGGTCTTTCCAGCTGATGAGTTTCAAACCTTTCTACCCAAAAAAATATAATTTTTCAGACTTTGTTGATAGCAGATTATATAGGAAAAAACAATCAAGCTCAATGGGAAGCATATTTAAGATAAACCTAGGAAGTGGTTTTATTTTTAAATGGACACCCTGTTTGTAACAATGGGGTTAAACATTATTATGATTGACCAACAGGTTGTCACAGTATTTGCTTGACATGCTGCAGTGAGAATGGTATCTAAGCTGAGGTATGATCTTTTCTCCTTCATGAGGTGGTGTGTATTATGCTCTGCCTCCAGGTGCCAGTAAGAGCTTTTTGCATTTTGAATAGCCTAGATGAAAACAGCTAGTCACTGATTTGTCTACTCTGGCCACTGATGTGTCTGGAGAAATATCTGGTCCCCAGTGTCAGAAAGCTATTGAATATATTTCCTGAATATCTTTCATGTTGGTTGATGTAATACATATTTACGAAGTAGTATGGAAAAAAATATTTTTGGTTTGATATTAGTAAAGATTTCAGAGATGAGAATGTCCAGAGATTTCTTGAAAAGAATATTTATTTATATTTATATATACTTAATTTTTCCTTAAGTGTAAGTTTCCAGAAGCCTCTCCTGCATACAATCTGCTTCCTACTTGAACTGGCAATTACAACAGTGAGAATAACTGGTTGCCAGCCTGATGTTCTTAACACATCTTTCACTACATACTGATAAAAACTTCTTCAAGTGGGAGATTTTTTTTGCAATAACCAGACTATCATCTGTCATTTAAAAATTTAAGTTCTAGACATAAATGATTGGTGGAAAAGTTGAAAATATGAACTAGAGTCAGTTTAACAATCAGAAAAATGTAAACTTTGTAGTTAAAACAAAATCTGCAATACAGATGTGTATATGGTTGACAAGCTGGAGGGAAAGAAAGTCATCCAGAGGGACCTTGACAGGCTTGAGAGGCAGGCCTGTGAGAGACTCGTGAAGTTCAATAAAGCCAAGTGCAAGGTATTGCACATGGGCCAGGGCAGCCCCAAACACAAATACAGGCTGGGCAGGGAGTGGGTTGGCAGCCACTCTGAGAGAAGGACTTGGGAGTCCTGGTTGACGAGAAGCTCAACATCACCTGGCAATGTGCACCTGTAGCCCAGAATCACATCCATATCCTGGGCTGTGCCAAAAGGTTTGTGATCAGCAGGTCGAGAGAGGAGACTCTCACTTCTCTTCTGTGCTGGTGAGACCACACCTGGAGTGCTCTGTCCGGGTCTGGGGCCCACACCATAAGAAGGACATGGAACTGCTGGTGTGAGTTCAGAGGAGGGCCATGAAGATGATCAGAGGGATGAAGAACCTCTTCTGTGAGAACAGGTTGACAGAGGTGGGATTGTTCAGCCTGGAGGGGTCTCAATCGCTACATCTGGGGACACCTTATAGCGGTGTTCCAATAGCTAAAGGCACCTGGAGGTGCACCTGGAGGAAAGTTGGAGAGGATTTTTTTCAAAGACATGTAGTGATGGGACAAAGGGGAATGGCAATAAACTGGAAGAGCATAAGTTTAGGATATTAAGAATAGATAAAAGAACAAATTCTTTACTGTGGGGCACTGGAACAGTTTCCTCAGAAAAGCTGTGGATGTCCCATTCCTGGAAGTGTTCAGGGGCAGATTGGATGGAGCTCTGAGCATCCTGGTCTAATGGAAGGTGTCCCTGTCCACAGCAGGGGGCTGGAACTAGAAGATTTGTCTCTTCCAACTCAGGCCATTCTATGATTTTGTGATACCATTATGTGTGAATGCAGGCAAATCACCTTATTCTTTTCTCCTCTACCCTGATTTTGCAGAGCTGGCTTAAATCAAACCAAAGTCTCTTTATTAATGGGGTTCCCTTGCAGAATATGTATGTGTCACTACAATACAGTTTTATCTTGTAGTGTCTGTGTACATGTGTCTCTTTGATCAATCTGTCATGTATATTGTACAAACTGTAACTTTTCCTTTCTATGCCTACGAAGACTTGCATTATTTTTCAGTTAACCACGAATTGTCTTACAATAGCTGTAGAACAGCCCATAATTTAATGTTGAGGTATTTAATTGCAAAATGAAAGTAATCCTGAATGAATCTTGATAGATTAACTGACAGCTTGAATGAGGAAAGATGGCATTTGTAGTCTACAAAAGCTTAAGATGAAAAAAATGTAGTATGATAGCATTTCAGAATACAAAAATGTTGCTATGGCAACTGTGCCTTCTCCATAGGCTCATCTTTCTAAGAAACACCGTATGTGGATGCGTGCTGCAGAATTCTGTGTATGATACAGACAACAGAGAAGAATGTTAATCATGATTCACAAGAAAACCTGCTGCAAAAACAATCTTTTGTACAAAGATGTGGGTGGTTTTGAATGATTGCTTAAGCTTCTGATGGAACAGATGTCAGAAAAGATTTATCCATAAGCTGTTCAAGTACCAGTTTAACCATAAGTGATTTTCTTGTGTTCAGAAATACTTGGAAGTATTAAAAATAGCTCCTTTGTCTTTGTTCCACAGGAGACTACTACTGGCTGCAAATAATCTAGGAGGAGACTTGTTTTTTTCTGAGTGTAAGAGGAGGATATGAGTTGAAAGGAACTGTGACAAAATAAAAAACTCCTCTTCAAAAATGCATCTTTAAAGTTTCTTCTCCCATGATCTTTCACTACAAGGTGGAAATAGTGAAACACATGACTGGTCAAAACATGTGATGACATGGAGAGAAACAGCACTAAGCTAAGCAGCCTGAGGCAGTACGCCAGCATTTCTGGGTCAGTATTGGTGCACATCTGTTTGCGAACACGGAGAGCTCAACAGAATGCCAGGGATCCAGAATCCTGTAAAAATGTAATCAAATGGCAGAGATACTCACCAAAAAAAAAAAAAAAA
>VXAC01004211.1:119582-161734 GCA_013399225.1 Rhipidura dahli
AAAGCAATTTAATTAAATTGAAAGAAATAAAATAAAACCTATCACTTTACCCTGAATTTCAATTTTTTTTAAATAGCAGGCTTATTTTAGGTTCTACTTTAAAGACAGAATTCTGATGAACTCATTGGTGCACTGGTGAACTCATTACCAATTTTAGAAATTAAGTTGTGTTTTTCTGCTTCTACACAACATTAACACATGTCCAGCCACACGGCATCACATCTGCTCTGTATTCTCCTCCAAACAGATACCAATTCTAGCTAGTCTAGGAGGGAGGTGCAAAATTCCATATTTAGATGTGAGAGAATCTGCATGTTTATTCAAACTCTTGTCACCAGTTTATCTTTGTTACTTACTTAACATATTATGAATGATGTGGTTTAATTTTGTTTCATTTTCCCTAAGCCTGGATAGTGCTTCTAGTAGTAGCAACATTCTGTCCCTCTTTAAACCTTCCAGGGTTCTTCATGTCTACCTCCTTCTGTGATGTATAGAAATTTACAAGCAAAAAAGGAAGCACTAAGACAGCATTTTGACATATCCTTTGATAACAATTGAGAGACTAATTCAAGACTCACCACTGGTCCGAGATCAGAATGCTTGTGTGTTACCTCATTAGACCTGTGTTGTCTCGCAGCCTTTGGGTCAAGGAGGATGGACCAAGCTCTGGCTGAGTGAGGTGACAAGTATTGTGTGGCACCACAAACTTCCCAGCATGTGAACTCTGAAGTACATGAAAAGGACAGGAAATAATGCAGCCACGTATATGTGTGTGTGTGTCTGAATATGTGTATATATAGATTTCTTTTCTTTTTTTCAGGCATGTATGGTAGGTTATGTCATAAAGCACCTCTGCATCCCCATAAGTCACTGGGAGCAGCCCCCAGATCACATTTCTGAGTGAGGGGTGTGTTGCTGCCCAGGAGTGAGGGATACATTGTGGATGCAAGGGGAAAGCATTTTGAGATGAAACAGGATTTATTACGGGATGCTAGAAAAGGAGAGGGGAGCAGGATGAAGTCCTCAGTACACTCTGAGCCCATGTGAGTGCTCTAGGTGCCTGTTTGATTCGTGTGGCTGGGTGTGTGTATTGGTAGGGCTGTGGCATGTACACGTGCTCTTGTGTACATCTTCCTGCTGGGAATGTGTCTCCTCACTGCTGGTTGGACCCAGGGATGTGGAACTGAGCAGCTGTGCCACTCCCAGACTCTCACATATAATTTTTCTCTACCCGTGTTTATGGAATTTGTAAATACCCACACACATGCAGGGTAACCCATCAAAGCTAATTGCAGTGCAGGCAGCAGCCAGTCCTCGGTTATACAGTGTGAATTAACCTGCTCCAGAGGCTGGGTTCTTATACCTGGTCATCCTGTGTCTCCAAAATGTACATTTCACTCGTAACAGAGATATGGTTTCAGCTTGCATTTGTAAGATGCTAGGTCATTACGTGATTTCTTAGGAAATTCACAGACATGTCCTGTAGAATGAGGAAAACACTACCAAGCCACCAAACTGCTCACAACATTTCAGGAGAGGGAAAGGCTGGGATTTTGGCTACATGGATGAGAGGTGTTGATGAGGGAGTCCTCCAACTCCAATGTTTTTTTTTTTCTTTGGAAATATCAGTCATTCAAAACAAGTAAGAATCACTGATTTTATGCTTGCCTTTATTTTATTTATTTTGTGCTTCCCTTTCAATTTGTTGTCAAATGAAGACAGATTTTTTTTTTTTTCCATGCATGCTGTTTTGGGTTTTTTTTTGAAGATGAAGCAACAATAAAGCAAGATGTGTAAGGTAGTCATATATCATTCACTTAAAAATCTGTGGTTGGAATAAGGAGAAAGCCTTCCAAAGAGGGGAGAGGAAGCAGAGAAGGGAAAATGGAGGACCAAGACAGTAAATTAATTCATCTGAGAAAATAAGGGCAGAAGTACCATTATCAGTCAGTCACGAAGAATCCTTCAAAATAAAGACAAAATATCTCTATAGAAGAATGAAGGAAAGATGCCCTGTAATGCATGGCTTATCCAGATGGACAACACCATGAGTATTGAAGATTTGGACCAAAAATTGCTATGGAACAAAACAGTGGGATTTGTAGACCCGAGACTCTGTTAAGAAAGTTAAGAAAATTAATAGATACATCTAAAATACTCCAGGCAAGTTGTGAGTCAAAGGGTGGGGGAGGCAAAGCCAAGCCTCTGTAGTGACCAGCAGACCAACCACAGCACCAATCCTGCTGACCTTCACCAAGCTGTCCCTGTATCTCCAGCTCTTGCACTCTCAGGAGACTGTGGGGTGCAGGCAGTATGTGAAAATTGGACGCTAGGCTTAGCTGTGGCTGCAAAATGTATGCAACTATTTCTCACCCAGATTTTAAACTGCTGCAGGGAACTATACAGTTGAAATAAGCTTAAGAAAAAAAATCCACACTCTCAGCACTGAAAATAGGTCATTAGACATATTTCATCTTGGCTTTTAATTTAAACTTAAAAAAACCCATTTTTAATAAATGTATTTGTGCTGTCTATGAGCAAATTAATGCAATAATACAGCATATAACAAAATGGCAGGTCACTATATCCCTTTTTATGTCAAAAAAAGGTTAAGCTGCACTGAAATAAAAGTTATATATAAAAATATTTTTACAGTGGCAAAGAATGAATTAATAGGTATGTGTTATATTTAACTACACACATACTGATTGGTTTTCATGGAGCTAAGTACAGTGGCCTGGTGATTGTGGTAATTATATTTCAGTAAATATCTCAAACAGAATTAACCCATAGGGATAAAACTGTCCTGGAATGCAGTTAAGAATAAATATTTATCACAGAGCTCACCTTTTCTCTTTTGCATCAACTCAGTTTCTGTGTCTCTGAAATGTAGTCAGTTATTAACATTGTACTATGTTAACCTAAATTGTGTAGTTTAAAGTCTTTGTTACCATCAAATTTTTTTCAACAAGTTTTTATTAAGCTAGCTTTTAGTTTGGTCCAGTGTAGAAGCAGAGTTACAAAAATGGATTGTAAAAGTCTTTTGCTGTGCACTTAAACAATACTTATTTTTTTCATGGAAATTCTATTATAGCATGAAATTAATGGCAAGAACTATCACAAGCAGTAGTAACAAAAATGAATTTTAGGTTGTGATATCTCTTTTTTGATTCAGTGTCCATTAGCAGATATACTGCAATTGTAAAACAACATTTGAAAAAAATCCACATATTTGTCTTGGAGTTGTATAGATTGTAAATCAGACACCATTTTGTATGCTTTTTCTTGCCTACTTTTGACTTTATTTAAGTTCTAGTTTTGTTTGACCAGTACTCTTGTCTCATAGTCAAAACTGGATTCCGACTTTTTCAGATACGAATGTTTTCCTATCTGAGTTGGTTTGAAATTGGGTACTGGAAATAAAATTGAGATCAAGGTAGGATGTCAGAACCTATTTGATTTTATCTTCAATGTCTATAAACTCCATATTGAAATGCACTTACAGGGCTTTTCAAGTAGGGTATCTTGGGAAAAAAAAGGTGCTGTCAGTCTTCAGATTTGTGACTGGCTGAAGCCAGGTGTGAAAGAGGTGCCTCTCCATGCACAAGTGTATGGTGCATAGAACTCATATACACGTTTAGTCTGGGTTGTGCTTCCATGATGATTTTCTTCTGCCAAATTTTTAGCAGGTCAACTGGATCAATTATGAGCTTGAAAATATTCAAAGGCAAGTCTTTCTAGAGTTTACATCAGTTTGTTGAAAAATCATTTTAAGTTGTAATAGTCTTGTTCTTATGACTCATTCATTCATTTATTCATTCAAAAAACCTTTGTACCCTGTAAAAGTAATCAGAATTTGAATGCTTTTCTACTTTAGTCAAAAACTGATGTGTCTTAGAAAGATGTGTTGCGTAGATGACCTGTTTCTTAGAAAAGAAGAACATGCCATCAAAATTCTTCTGAGAATGTGTTCTGAATTATTTGGAAAATGACAACAGAAAAACAAAACCTAGTGTGAAGAAAGGAATCCACAGAAAATTGTCTGGGGCTTGCTGCTTCACCCCAGCACACTGAGCTGGACCAAACACAACAGCAGAGAGGATAGGATGGAGTCCGACCTGAGTTATTTCTGTAGGCTTGGAATAACAGCATGGGCTAGAACAATGAATTCAGAGCTAAAATTTCTCTGATGAGAACAAGTCACAGGAAAGTAGCTTTGGGAGAACAGTAATAAGTTAGGACCTAAAAGTGATTTAAATCATCTCTCCATAAATGATTGGATATGTATTTTCCAGATAAGATCTAGTCTGAATTACCATGGGCTGTTTCAGCAGATAGAGGAAGCTGGCAAATCAAAAGCCTTGACTGATTTGCTGAAAAATCATTGCATCTTCTATATAGGCTTGTGAATGAAATGAGAGGAAAAAATAGAGTTGTAGTGACACATGAATTCATAAAGTACAACTTTACACAGAATCACAGTCTCATATGTTAGAACATATCAGAGATGATGGGTTAACAGCCAGGTAGCTTGTTTGGGATCTGTGCCCAGCATCAGCATGACAGAAACAAGCCAGGATCAGAGTCTTGATTCATGGCTGAAGGCCGCCAGCCTCAGACTCGAGTAACAGACCTGTGGATTGCCATCACAAAAAGTTAAATCAGAAGTAATAATTGTAAGTCAAGCAGGAGTTATTTCAGTGCCATATTCAAAATAGTGCCCTTGAACATTTCCTTTCAGAATCACAGATGGAAATTGCATTATGCAGCTGCAGGTAACCTGGATAAAGAGATTGCTATTGAAAGCACCAGTGCAAAGCCTATGTCAAACTCAGTCGTCAGACCGATGGTTTTGTTGAAATTACTGGATTTATATAAATTCTTTAAATACTTCTAAAATCTCAAAATAGGCTGGTTTTTTTCCCACTGCCTTTTAAAACCAGCCTCCAGGTGTGTGAACACAAAAATCCTTATAAATCTGTTATTAATTCATGGTTCTTTGAACTTGGAATCATTGATACTGGAGGTGAATCAGTGAAGAATAGATCCCTGGACCAGACATGCTAATATGCTCTGCTGTTTAAGCTCATAAGACACACTATATTTATAGGACAAGCATTGACAGGAATGTGTGTGTTGGAATAGGAGGAAGACACTGCCATTTGCAGAAAGAATGTCACCTTTTTATAAGCACATGGACCTTACACCAGGACTTCTGCAGCACTGCTTAGTCTGTTTGGGTAACCTGGGATCTGCTGTGCATTCCCAGCTGCTGGTACTTGCACTTGAATTACTGCTCTTAGGGTACAGTGAGAGAGGGGGCAGTCAGACAAAGGTATGAAAACAAATTATTATGCCCAGATATAAAATGCTATGTGATTTTACTCCTTCATGACAGTTAATGTAGTGAAAAATAATATTCTGGGAAGATGAACTTGCCTAGTTGTTCATGTAGGATGAGTCTTTTATATGGTTAACATTTTCAAAACCCACTTGCTCTGGGTGGCCCACTTTATAGCTTTTATTTTTATACATACATGCAATCTATGACAGATAAACACTACCTCTCCTGAGAGCTCAGGGTAATACCTCAAATCTACTGCCCTCTTTAAACCGTAAAGACTACAGTCCATAAAGTCCTTTGGCTAGTTTATTTCAGAACACGGGCAAGATTCTTGAGCCTCTCTATGGAGATCAGAGGTAGGAAAGCAACAGAAGAAGACCCTGTGCACACTCACTCTGTGGTTTGCAGCTCTCTGCAAGAAAAAGCTGGGTTTGCTCCCAGAATCCATCTCTCTTCCTACTCAGTGTAAAGAGCATCATTGCAGCACAGCTGCACTGCACGGCACTACATTTTTTTCCCCCAAGCTACGGAGACAAAGCCTTTATTGCGATTTGAGAATAAAGAAGGCAAAAATAAAAAATGGAAGAGAACCAAGAGAAATGAATCTTTCTGATGTTAATTACTCCATTAAAATACTTGCTTACATCTTTACATACAAATTTTCAAGTATTAGATGTAAGCTACTTACCTAATTATTCTGAGGCTTGTTAACAAAAGAAACTGCATTCTCTTGCCTTCCCACAGGACAGCTAACTCACACAAGATCATTACTATGGAGAGTTTTCTGTGTCTCCACTTCAAAACACTGTGGTTTGGGTTTTTTTTTTTCCCCTACTTTTCAAGGTGTAAAATCACGAACTCCTGCTCTTCTGACTAACTGACTTATATAGTATTTCTTCAGTTCTAAGATTGCCTGGCTGATGTGCTCCAGCTCACCTCATGAGACTTAGTTTGTTCAATATGGCCTGATGGTAAATTGAAGTGTCATTATGGGTCTTTAGAAGGTAATCCTTTGGTAACTTTAATTGACAAAGTTTGTTTGTGAGCCACATTGTGCTTATGATCACAAAGTAGCTGCCAAGAAAGTAAAAACACTGAGGAACACGTTGTGTTGGCTACTATGCTGACAAAGGTCACTGCTTATGACTTATTTACATGAAATATTGAGGCATTGTGCCTATGGAAAGCACTGTTTTTAAGTAGTGTATTCATTCTGACTGTGGTATTAAGGAGGAAGACTGAAACAACAAAAGCCCCTGAAACAGAAAATATTTTGGAACATTTTAGAAAATTGCTGGGGAAATGTTAGTATGGGACCTGAAATGTTAATTTGGTTTATTCTATTAACATAACTTGTCGCAAATGCCAAGGGACAATGACACTGAATTATATCAGGTCCTTTTGAAAGCACATCAGAAGATAAATGCTGCTAATGTGGTGCTTTATGAAAACTGTATCTTATTATCCCGAGGAAAGTTCGAGATAGCTGTATTTAATTTATGCTGGGATTGGTGCTCAGTGAGTAACCCCAGCTCAGCCAAAGGTAAAGTGAGTTCCCACTGACTCATTTCTATGACTCAGCCCACAACCACATGCTTATTTCTACCCCCACTAGTGAGAGCACTTGTTTACTTGTGATCAGCATTTAACCAGAGAGGACACTAAAGTGAACAGACTCCTAGTATTTCCTGCTCCATCCAAAAGCTGGAAGTATTCTCCTTTTTTTAGCCTTTTCTAAAATAAGACAATTCAAGTTACTCATGGACTGTCTGAATCTACAGATAACTTAGCCTTCACACAGCTCTAAAAATGCCTTTCCCAGAACACTTTCTCTTTCTGTAGTCTAGTATTTAAATTTTAATTGAAACAGATCTCATTAATTACATTTTTTTAAAACTTGCTTAGGTTTTTCTGCAATTATAGCTCCTACAATGACTTTCTCTTTTACATTGACTTTCTCTTTTTCCTAGCCTTTTGTAGGCTCTCTTTGAAGTTCACTGTCTGTGGGGATTACAGATACAAAATGGATTTTATAGGTGGGGTTTTTAAAGACTAGACCGTGCACACTCTCAGTGGGTGCACCTGCATTTGGAGTGCTGCACGGAAGAAAGGACACATTCACACCCTCTTTCCCAGCAATGATGTTCATGTTTCCTGGTTCTAAGTATGTGCTGTGGATGTGCAGAGCACTAAGTGCCCCCACACTTCATCTCTAGCCCTCTTACTGGCGTCTCATGCACAGCTCCAGCCTGCTTTCACCCAAAGCAGAACCTCTTGAGACTCACTTCTAGAGTACTTCACAGCATCCCATCAGACTCAGAGTACAGACCTAATAAAAATTCACACCAAAAATAACAGCCTACTCATGTGCTGACAAAAGGACCAAGCTGGCTAGTTAGGCCAGGAGTCACAGAAGGAGTTAGATACCTAAACATAACAGATTTGAGTTTTAGGAGCTATTTTCAGAGCTAATGAAGACATACAAACTGTACTCTGTCACTAGTAAGAATATTTGAGGACTGGGAAGATACACAGAGAAGTATCATCTCTGCTGGCTCAGCTCTTCTGCACTTTCGTGGGCACTGGCATTTGGCTGATGCTGAGGATTGGATCTTGGCAATCAGAACCATTAATATTTCAGCTCTCTGCCTTGATTAAGATTTTCATCTGCACACAAAAGTGTGGGTGCTAGTGGTAGAAGTAAGTTAGCAGTGAAAGTTTTATGTCACATATAATTAAATAGATGTAGTCTTCCTGTATATTTATTGTAAATTATGTATAAGCCTGAAAGCAAGAATCAAAACCGAGGTATCTTCATTCCCAGCTGATTGCCTCAAATGACAGATTTCAGTCGTTTTCCTTAATATTTTTTTTTGGCCTCACGATTTTTAACTTCTGTCTTTTGTTGCAAAAAGTAGATTCAAACAGAAGGAGTGGGTTTTGACTATCGCACACCCTGAAAATGACAGTGTTGCACAGATGGGATGTAGAATTAAGCCCCTTCAAACCAAGGAGGCCAAGAACAGTTTCTGTCTCCCAGCTGATTGCTTTTACAATTATCTTTTGGGGAACGAGGCATGTGCTATCATCAGCCACTGAATTTTTCAAAGGTCTTATCTTCATTCTGTCTTTCAAAAGATTTATTTTCTTGCATTAAATATATATATATTCCCCCACACCCTTCAGTGACTTTGTTAATCCTAAATGATTGATCTGCAGTGGATGAAGAAGCCTGATTCAGACATCTAAGCTGTGGAAAACATTAACAGTTCAGCTCGAAATGATAACTTCATTGTTTCCTTGAAAGCAAACACACCAAGGCTTTATGGGCCAGAGTTGAACTAGTATGGTTGGGATTTCAGTCCTCTGTAATAGCCATAGCTCTGTAAAACTTGAGGCCTGCAGGAAAGGCAGCCTTCTATTTTCTCTGACAATTTTTATTTGCAGTTTTGCCAAAGCAGTCTTAGACTTCTGCTCAGTCATTAAGAAGTAAAAAATAAGCAAACAGATGCATATGCTACACAGTGCTACTCTTTTGCAGTATCATGATTTTTATTTAAGACACGCATTATTCTGTAGAAGGACAGGGTGGGTGGATGACTGAGGAGCTGTAATGGCAACTTTGGAAGAGATATTGGTATAAACAACTTGTTTTGGGAAATGAAGGTTATGACTGAAACTACCACTGATTTACCTAAAATACAGCAGAAAGACATACCATTTTTAAAGCAATTAATCTAAAATTGCATCAGGGTGGGTTTTTTTAACATTTTGTCATGCTGCCCACAGAGTTAGTAGGAGGATACATTACTAATTTACCATCTACAGCTCTAATAACTCACATCTAGGAATGTGACTTTGTTTTGCTTTCCCAACAGAATAACTTCAATTACCTTGGAAATTGTGTTGTAGCAAACTCTCTGAGCTGTGCAGGTATCTCCTATATTTGTTTCGTTCCTTTGACATTATATACATATAAATACATGTGTGTGTGTGCTATATATAACAGGAGAAACCACGCATGTGGGTTAAAGCCATTGGCAGAGTTTTGTATTTTTTGACCACAGGACAGTCAGCACAAGGCCTGCTGGACACAGATGGGGTCACCCTGTCTAAAAAGGGGAAAAAGGATTTTAGCCTGTGAGTTGGCAGTGCTGACTGAAAAGGCTTTAAACCAGGTTTGAAGGGAGAAGGAGACAAGATCAAGCTAGCTAGAGATGAGCCTGGGGTGACACGCCAGTGTTGGGGGTGACACTGACAGCCCAGCTGTTCCACCAGTCCAGCCAGCATGGGTAACAAGCAATGGCAGCAGGAAGCTGTGCTGTAGTTATCCCCAGGGAAGTGTGGTGGGATGGCTGGGGTGCTGCAGGGGATGGCTACGAGCTCTTCAGAAGGGACAGGCGAGGAAGGAGAGGCCGTGGGTGGCTCTGTGCACTGGGGAGGGTTTCTGCTGCACAGAGCTCAGGGACAGTGGGGATGAGGCTCAGTGCCTGTGGTGACAATCACAGGGAGGGATGGCCAACAGGGCAGAGATGCTGCTGGGGGTCTGTTACAGACCACCCAGCCAGGATGAAGTGAAACATTCTGCCAGTGGATGTGTCATGATCTCCAGCCCTTATTCTTGTGGGAGACTTCAACTTGCCAAATGCCTGCTGGAAACACAGCAGTGGAGAGGAGGCAGTCTAGGAGGCTCCTGGAGAGAGGGGAAGGAAACTTCCTGACACAGCTGGTAAGGGAACCTACCAGGGCATGTCCTGCCAGACCTGCTGTTTGCAAACAGAGAGGGGCTGGGGGACATGTGGTGGCCAGAGGCTGCCCTGGGAACAGATGATAGTTTTAAATTCTTGGTGAAAGAGGGAAGGGTGTCAGCAAAGGCTCTACCCTGAGAACACTGAGGGCAGACTTTAGCCTGTTCAGGACACTGGTTCAGACAGTGATTTGGGAGACAGCACTTAGTAACAAAGGGTTCCAGGAAGGCTGGACTTGCTTTAAGAGGGAAATCTTAAAGGCTGAGGAGCAGGCTCTCTCTATTTGCTAAAAGATGGCCTGACTGAACAGGTAGCTTTTGGAATTCAGATAAAAAGGAGAGTTTACCACCGTTGGAAGAAGGGGCAGGCAATTCAAGAAGAGTGCACGGATGTCAATAGGTCATGTAGACAGAATGTTAGTAAGGCAAGAGCTCAGCTAGGATTCAATTTGGCCAGTGCTATGAAAGATAATAAAAAGCACCTTTATAAATACATTAACAATGAAAGGACGGCCAAGGAGAATCTCCAACATTTATTGGATGAAGAGGGGGAACACTGTCGCCAAGGGAAAGGAGAAGGCTGGGTTGCTTGATGGCATCTTTGCCTCAGTTATTAGCAGAAAGCCCAGTTATCCTCAGGGCAGGCAGCCCCCTGAGCTGGTAGACAGAGGTGGGGAGCAGGACAGACCCCTGCAATCCAGGAGGAAATAGTTAATGAGCTGCTGTGCCCCTTGGACAATGACAAGTGTGTGGGACTGGATGGGGTTCACCCAGGCGTGCTGAGGGAGTGGAGGAAGAGCTCCCCAAGCCACTCTCCATCATTTATCGTCAGTCCTGGTTAACCAGGGAGGCCCCACACACCTGGAGGTTGGCCAGTGTGATGTCCATCTACAGGAAGGGTTGGAAGGAGGATCCAGGGAACACAGGCCTGTCAGCCCGACCTCAGTGCTGGGGAAGTTCATGAAACAGATCACCTTGGGTGCCACCAGGAAGAACACACAGGACAGCCAGGGGATCAGGACAAACCCTGGCCCAGCCAGTGTGGGTTTAGGAAAGGCAGGTCCTGCTTGACCAGTGTCTCCTCCCATGACCGGGCAGGTGGCTAAGGCTACCCTTTGTAGCATGGTTCATAGGTTGATTTCTGAGAGCTTTTTTGCAAGCACAGCCATGAGTAGCAGCTGTCTGTGATGTGCTCTGAGTTCTCTGAACTGATCTCACCTGAGCACTGTGGGGTGGCAGTGGTGGCTCTCTGCTGGGTACCCATTGCACTGCCATTTGGCAGCAGCTCATCATGTGGTGGCACCTCCGCCACCCTCTTTATAGTCCTGGGGCTTCCCAAAACATTTGTGGCTGTTGGTGTTGGTGCACAGGGCTGCATCTGAACAGGTAGGTGCCTGGTGTATGATGCTTACAGTGCACTCATGGGTTTTGCTTTATTGAGTAATAAACATCTTGTGAGCTAATCCTGCTTTGTTCAGCTGTAGGAGCCAAAAGCAACAGTAAGTGTGAGTTTTGAATATCTCAGTGGTCTCCTTTTGATTTGGCAACTATTATTCCTATAAGAGTTGCTATTTGTTTATGTTGTTTACTCACAAGTTTCAGTATATTGATCTGGGAAAAAGCAAAGGAAAAAAGCTGTGTGATTATAGCTGTTGTACAGGAGAGCAGCAAGGAAGTAGTTTGTTTTTTTTAGATTTGTTGTGGACTGAAACTGAAGAAAGGTAAGGAAGATAGGGAAGATCAGCAAGAAATGTTTCTTTTCTGCTGGTTACTTTGCATTTTTACTGTTAAAAAAGGCTGTAGAAATGATAGTTAACCTTTTAATTAAAAAAGCCTTAAACTAGAAATGTATTCTACATTTAATTTGCCTTCCACCAAGAACGAAACTTAAAAAGATGCTGGTTATAAATTATTAAGAGAAATAGTTAATTAGCAATTCCAGTTTTAAAATTGCTGGTTTGGAAATGGTTTGCTCAAATACATATGAAAATAACAATTATGCTTCTTAGACACATGATTGATATCATTTTTTTTACTGGCTAGTCTCATGAAGATAAACAATCTATGTGTAATATTTTCATTTTCTTCATTGCTCTTATGTCATTAAAATAATTTAAGGAGATAGTTGATCTTCTCAAAAAATAATTCATCACACTGTTTCAGCAATTAAACATAGTGAGCCTGTTCAAATGCATGTAATTGAACTGAACTCTAAATAAATATACAGTGCCTCCTTAATATCTTTCTCATGCAGAAAATACAGACTATACTGTGCCAGTAAAGGAGACAGTCCTGTTGTGATGC
Organism: Rhipidura dahli; assembly: GCA_013399225.1. Lineage (NCBI taxonomy): Eukaryota > Metazoa > Chordata > Aves > Passeriformes > Rhipiduridae > Rhipidura > Rhipidura dahli. Next base: position 131,978 of record VXAC01004211.1, read on the forward strand.
ACACATCAACTGTTCTCAACTAGCAAGAGAGGTGGCCAAAGTTATCCTACATATTTACATAAAGTCTAGTTTTGAATAGATTTTTACTACCCAAAACCTAATGTTTCCAGAACGTATGACTGATACGTTTTTGCTGATTAGTGACTATGTGAATGATTTCTCATCTGCATTTACTGTGTTCCCACTACACTGGGGTGGGGTGAGGGGTTGGAAGGTGATGGCAGAGCTCTTGCCTTAGCTACTGTGATAGCTCTTTTTAAGCAAATATCTGACTTTATTCAGAATTTCTTGTTGTCTTCAGTCTGTTACTAGATTATCTGAAGAGCAGTATGAAGCCATTGGAGTCGGTCTGTTCCACACCTGAGCCTCTGCCTGCAAGGTGGCTTGACTCACTTGTTTAAGATCAGCCTTCCTGAAATCAGGGACAATTCCACTGCGCCAAGTGAGACTCTCACTTTTTCTTTCTCCTCCATATTGAGAACCCTTTTAGCAAGATCTTGCGTAGGCTGATGTTACAAACGTACAGAAACAACCACTGGACTAGTAAACCTCCACATCTGACTGAGGCTAAGTATCCTTTGCACTGGGAGGTGTGACTTCAGCTTCAAGGGAGCTAGCTCAGATGCCCAATAAGCACACAGCTGGGATCACAAGCAGCCTGGGGCAGGCTGTCCATTTGGAAAAAATTCTGACCAGGTCTCTACCACCTTCAATGAACTATCATTGATACCACTGCTAAAGTTAGCTAGCCTATAATCACACAAAAGACAATCATTCTTTTATCTGAATCTACATGGCAATGAGAACAAAAGTGTTGTCTTTATTCCTGTCTTTTTTGATGTCTCAAGTCGCGAAGCCTTACATCCTCACAAACTACCCCCAGCTTGACAATTCTCAAGCAGCAGAAAGATAAAAGGCACACTTAAGTTGTCATTTCTGTTATGCTTATCAAGTAGGAATTCACCAGAGATAGTTTACCCATGGGAATACCTGGGATCATTTAGCACTGCAATGAAAAAGAGTGGCAATCACAACACTCTTGTCAGCTTCTGGTCTTCACAAAGAGTCCATACTGTATCTTCTACCAGTGGCAGGACACTATGTCTTCTTTTTTCCTCCTTGTCTAGCCTAACATCTGTATAACATTTTTGAGGGTTGTTTTCCACTAGAAAACAGACAATCTTCAAAACTAACAGCTCTTTAGACTGTGTCCTCTTTTTTTTTTTAATTTTTTTTTCATAATATAGCATAGCACTAATCCCTGCCTGAGTTATTTTTTGTTACAACAGTGAAAGACTAATATAGAACTTTGTGAAGTTAAGTAGGATCTGGTGTGTCCCTGACTCATATTTTGAAAACAATACTGTGAATTTTAATATCCATCATTAGAAATGATTTTTCATGGTAGAGAATTGAGTCCTCTTGATTATTACAAAATATTTCCAAGGAGAGTTAATAGCTTACATTTAGCCGATTATACACTTGGACAAAGAAAGACAAACAAGTTCTGGACTTTTAAACTTTTATCCAGTTCTAAAAAAACATTGTTTGTATTTGTTGTAAACACTGTTGGTAGAATTGTGCAATATTCTGCAATAGCTCTGAAGACTGCTTGTCGTTTTATATGTTGCCTTTATTTTTTTTTTCTAATTCAAACAGATTCTAACTTATTAGGTGGCTTGAAATAAAGATGATAACTGAAAAAGGAAAATATACTGCTTTTAAACTGTTATGGGATACTTTTTCCAGCACTGATATATTCATTTCACACATTGTATATAAAATATGATTTATTTTTACAGACTCTTCCTCAAATTTTTACATGAGTGTATTCTTTTCTAAGTGCCTTTTATATATTTGTTGCATATCATAATGTGTCTTCCCTCAACAGATGGTGTTGTTGAATTCACAGCTAAGTTTTTTTAGCACCTGTGAGAATGGGAAGAAACATACTGTCCCAAGATATCCATAACCCACACACAAAGAACCAGCATGTTAAATGAAATGGATACAGATACATCTTTGTTTTCAAATCGAGAATCCATTCTATGTGATTCTGTACCAAGATGATCACTTATAAAAATCTGTGACTGAGTCTGTGAAATGATCCTGCCAGACACTGATGATGGGTGAGGTTAATGAGGAAAATGATGGTGTGAGCAAACATGCCCATTTCTTTCTTGCAGAGAGGTAGGGATATAGACGTGGTGATCTGTTTTGTCTTGGTTGACAAGTGACATGTCATTAAGCTGTGGTAACTTAGTTACTTTCAATTATTTGCCCATAAAGTTCACACAGATGCAGCTTGCTTTAGAGGAAAACAGGACCTAATCAACCAAGTGTCCACAGGAGAATTCACTTCTCCAGGCTCCCCTTATACAGATAAAATCCAATGAAATAATTGTGTACACAGGCAAGTTTTGTACAACTGTAACCAGAAAAAAAAGCCCTGAAATGTTTACAATGCATCTAGTTTCATGGCTAAATTTTCACTGTCTCAAGCCTGAAAAGAAGCAATAAAGCCTGCTAATAGGCTAGAGGTTGGTTGCTATTATTGTTCTCTATTATCAAGACAGAAAGGAAAGGTCACTCATTGTACAAATGGTTTTGTCTCAGTCGTTCTGTGTGTTCACTGTTATTAACTTTTCAATGCATATGTGCAAAACTGGAGACCTATTTTTTAATAAAATGTTTTTAAGACAGGCACTAAGTAAACAACCTTGAATCTTGAGTTTGCTTTTTGAAAAATGTGAAAGAGCAGCACATAGCATTTGCAACCTATTTATCCTTGCAGAACTAAAACATTGCTCATTTTAAGTACTTAAGAAACTATTAAAGTCAGTCCAGAATGTATAGGTAGTAATAGAATAACTGTGATTTTTCTCTTTTTGAGGCAAAGCATGAGTTTAGAGCAAAGGTCCTACCAAGTGTTGCTTTTAAAGAGGCCAAATTCCACTGTGTAAAATCCTCAATTATCTTCAGCACTTTTCTTTTAAGGTCACCTTGATAAACCATTGATATATAAAGTAATTAGTGCTAGATTTGCTTTTACTGATTGCTGTGTAATTTTTAATCAACACTTCATTGTTGTATGAAACTTACAGTCTGATTTGAACATTTTCTCATTGTACCTCACAGAATTCACTGGGGTTTGTTGCTATAAGGGAAACTGAGATTTAGAGTTAAAACAGATTTTTCAGTGAGGAACACTATGAAAGTTTTTTCTCTTTTGAGCAGAAGTACCATGCTTACTATTTAGGCACACAGCCAGCAGATTGCTGAGGGTGATATAAAAATTTCCTTGAGAGAAGCACACCTTGATGTCACTGCCTCAAAAAGCAGTGACCTGCATTTATGGGATTATATAACATTGATGTAAACACTACATACCAGAAGAGCAGGGAATCTTATTTTAAAATGCCTTTCCTCAGCAGTTTTCAAAATCCAGTGTCTATATGTGGCAAATAGAATCACAAGGTTACAGAAAATGCTGAATTGGAAGGGACCTCCAAAGTTCATCCAGTCCAACTCCCGCCCCTGCACAGCACCATCCATCCTTAAGAGTCACACCATGTGCCTGAGAGCACTGCTCAAATGTTTCTTGAATTCTGGAGGCTGGTGCTGTGACTACTTCCCTGGGGAACCTGTTCCAGTGCCTCATGTTTTATGTGACAGCTTCTGTAGAGGATTGACCCCGGGTGGATGCCAAGCACTCACCAAAACTGCTCTATCCTTCCCCTGTGCAACTGGACAGGAAAGAAAACATATAACAAAGGTTCAGAAGCTGACATAAGGTCTGGGAGAGATCATTCACCAAATACTGTCCTGGGCAAAAGTGACTCCATTTGGGGTTAATAATTGAATTTATTACTAACAAAATCAGAGCAGGATAATGAGATATAAAATACATCTTAAAAATGCTTTCCTCCCACTTCTTCCTCCTTCCAAAGTTCTGCCTCCCACCAGGAGCATAGAGAAATGGGAAACAAAGGTTACACTCAGCTCATCACACATTGTTCCTGCTACTGCTCAGGGAGAGGAAGCCTTTTACTACTCCAGTGAGGGGTCCCTCCCACAGACAGTTCTCTGTGAACTTCTCCAACTAAAGTAGACCCCATGGGCAACAGTTCTCTAAGAACAGTTTCACAGGATCACAAGTCCTGTGAGCCAGGAGATCTGCCCCAGCATGGGCTCCTCTCTCCATGGGTCTGCAGGTCCCTGCCAGGAGCCTGTTCCAGCACAGGCCTCCCAAGGGGTCACAGCCTCCTCTCAGGCATCCACCTGCTGCACAGTGGGGCTCCTGCGTGGGCTGCAGGTGGATCTCTGCATCCCCATGAACCTCCAGGGGCTGCAGGGGAATCTCAGCTCTGGTGCCCAGAGCAGCTCCTGCCCCTCCTTCTGCACTGACTTTGGTGTGTGCAGAGCTGTTCCTCTCACATATTCTCACTTTGGTCTACTCTGGCTGCAAATACACCTTTTCTTTTCCTTAAATATGTTATCATGGAAGCACTACCACCATTTCTGATTGCCTCAGCCTTGTCCAGCAGGACGTCCGTCCTGGAGCTGGCTGGCACTGGACATGCCAGACATGGAAGGAGCTTCTGGCAGCATCTCACAGAAACCACTCCTTTAGCCCCTCACTACCAACCCTGGCCATACAAGCCCAAAAGAGCAGGGATTCAGTCAGACGTCAACATGGTTTTCAAATATTGTCTTAGTATCTCTAAAATTAGTGTTGTCATACTTGAAAAGAATTCAGTGTACCAAAATAACATTATTTATTTACATATGCAGTGTACCGCAATATAATTAGTGCTTAATGACACTTACAGGTAAGTGCTAACATGCTAAACATTCTAAAGTACTTTCTGATTCTAACAAGGGTTCAGAGAGCAAATACATAACAAGCTGACACTGATAACTGATTCTGTCTGACATGGAGTTTAAGACTTTATTTTTGTCAATGAAAACATGAAGGGACATGTTAAGAAACAGTTTCCCTGCTAAAACCCACATGAAAATAATATTTTTGTTTCTAAAACAAAAAGTAAAATACACTCCCAAATTAGATTATTGCAATGAAAAACACAAATTTCTAGCTACGATGGTTTTTACATTAACGACACTCCCCAAGATCTAAGTTATAAATTAAATTAAAAATTAAGGAAGAGCTGTTTCATACATTTGAGTTATCAACATGTACCTCTCACGTGGTTATTTCCTTTTTTTTTTCCTATGACTCTCAGGTTTTGAAGTGGTTTTAAATCCAGTTTTATTTAATCTCATCTTAACTAGGCATCCTACTTAATCATGGGTGTTCATCCATGCTAGTGGAAAATACTGAAGAAGGATTCAAGTAATTCCTACAAAAAAACCCCAGGCATTAACAAAAGATAACTTATTTAGAAGAAGGGTTTTACAATTTATCAAAAATCCAAGAAACAGCAGGACAAACTTTGTCCAGAAAAGTCCGAGGTTCCCTCTGAGCTTGGATGAATTTAGTCCAGACTTAACTGGAAAACTTCTGATTTGGGAGAAAAAAGTATGACATTTGGGCTACTTCATGTCGGCAGACTCACAGAAACCTTGGGATTTTACAGAAAGGTCTCATTTTATAATGTGCATGTCTTGGACTCTACTATCTTTTTCCTTACCCATTTACTAAGAAAACTTTGACTTGCAAGCATGGTAAATCATAATTTGGAGAGCTGGCTCAGCAATTGTTTTCATGGACCCCTAATTATAGAATGCTTCCACACAAAATTTCACACTGCTTTCTGCAGTTAGTCACTTGCAAAGCTGTAATGTCCTGTACCTTAAGGAAATTTAGCTCCTCAAGTGCAAATAGTTACACTTGGTTTCCAAGTATAACCTTATACTTTCACACTATTTATTCATAGAACATATATTGAACAAATATAGAAGTGAAATTAACTCTACACTTCCGAAGGCTGGTAAGCTTTTCCATAGTAGGATTTACCATTGGTATTAACTACAAAAATGTCCATTAAAATAAAATTTTTCATTGAAATAAAATAAAATTGCTTTGAAGTATTCTGAGTATTATTTGTGCGTCTTATAATAAAATCTACATGTGTGTTTAAAGGAAATGTCAATAGTTATTGATTTTATTTGTAGTTGAATTAGATTTCTTGGGGAGGCACTGGGGTTAGGGGCTCCTCAGCAGGCAGTTTGTAGGTCTTTGAACTCCGGAAATACCTCTTGGAAGACTTCCCACCTCCACACCCAACAACAGCATAATCAGAATTATTCCTCCACCTAGCATAACTTTTATACCCGTAAAACATCACATCTTCTCCAGCCCCAGAAGAAGAGCTCAACAAAAGCAACTGTGACCTAAATTTTCCTATATAATCTTAAAGGGTCAAATCCTTCTGTGCAGATAACATTGTTAAACAATTTTTATACCATGTGACTATTTCATCTACATTTTTTTGTGTACCTTATAGTATTACCATGTTTTTCTACCACAATCCCCTCAGACATTTCCTATCAAGAAAACTGTAAATTTATGTGGAATCAACATTAACTTATCCATTATTGTTTGGCAGAAGTTCTTGTTAATAGTAGTTGTAACACTATGCTTGGAGTTTAAATTACACTTTTTTTTTCATACTATCAAGTGTATTTTAATAGCTTGTTTAGCAAGAAATTATTAGAAAAAAAGTATTTTTTCCCTGAAAATAATCTACTAAATTTCCAGTTGCAGAATGTGATTATACGTAAAAATTGGAAACATTTGCATAAAGTATGGTATGAACACTCTGGTTCTTGCTGGATTTAGGGCTGTATCTGTGAGCTTCACTGGGCAATGATTTAGGCTAATATGGACAGCAACCACTCTGCCATGTTTAAGGCTAAAAAACCAAGGCCTCTGAGGAGTACTTGTGTTTATCCTGATGAACAGTGCACTTATGACTTTGAAGAGGAAGCTCCATTGGCACATCCATTGGAAGATCCATAGCACAATCATCTTGGAAGTGCCAGAATGTTTACCTGCTTTCTGTGCCCCAGGCTGCAAGGAGTTGTAGGGCCTGAATAAAACTGAGGCAGCAATGTAGCTACATTTGTCATTGGATCAGGACAGCCTCATGAACTGTTTGCAGGTCATCTCTGATGTGGTAAGCAGACGAGGTTTTGGGCTAAAACCAGCATCATTTTTATTTCCATAGCTGGACAAGTTAATAGATCAGAGCCCATAGGAAACAAGTTTAAGTCAAAATCCAGAAAGATTCACTATTATTTAAACTCTATGACAATCGTTGCATAGATACCTTGTTCCTTTGTAGCTTAATTGCCCCATATATACTTTTTAAGTGTCTCTTAATTTCTGTGTTATATATGCTACATATCTGGAAGGTCTGTGTCTGAAAACTTATTCTGGTGAAGAACTTACATGATTAAGCCTGAATTTGCACATTCACACCAAATACCATAACATCGTTATTACAATACCGACAGCCTCAAACTAACTGCTTTTCCCCTCAGATTTTTCCCCAAAATGCCAATTAGTATCTAAGGAGGTTTTTCTCCTTTATTATTTCCACAACCGGGGCTATGAACTGGGCACAAACTTGTTCTCTAGCCAGAACACCAAAGACTGACAATCTCTTCACATGCTGACATATGATGTTCAGGTTGGCTCTGTCACAAGGCAAGGGTATTCATTGCATGTACTTAGCCATTAAAAAAGCAGTTGGTTTTCTAGGATTGATAACAAAGATTGCATCTAAAAGATAGACAACAGAGCTATTCTACATGCAGCTAGCCAAGACTGCCTCCATGAAGAATAAAAAAGTCTTCGCAACACGGCATTCAGCATTTCTCAAAGCTTCATGAAAACACTTGACTGAATACAAATGCAACTTTTCTTCCTGTTTCTTGCTCCATGCATTAGATTATTTTTGTATATTTTATGGGAAGACATCAAAGCATCTAGTTTTACTTGTCAGTGAGATGCAAGCTGACAATGCCACTGCTTTCCATCACTGAAAGGAAAGCAATTTTACCTGTCAGCAAGTTTTGGAAGTAGTTCTTGTGTATTTAGGTTCTGCTTGTTGCTAAACAGGGAGATCAGCACTATAAGAAGTAAGAACATTGATGTAGCAGACACCTGAAGAGTTTGTCACAAAGCATCCTGGTGGAAGAATTACTAGTGTAGGTAGTCTGAAAAATCCAAGAAGGTACGTAAGAGAAGGCTGGTGAAAAAATAATTTCTTCCCTGAGCGGTCAATTCTGTAAATCTCTCAAATTGTTGCTGATTTGGGTTTATTTAAATTACTTTTTTACATAGACAATATAATTTGAAGTACTAGGATGTTACAACTGGCCTCGTATACAGTTCTAACACCAGAACTTCAGTATTCAGAGCTGATCTTCCTATCCTGGAAAGCCAGAGTTTAAGATCTGAACAGAACCTTTAAAAAAAGTAAAGGTCATCACACATGGAAGTAAAATGGTGTAACACACTGTAAAGGTTAGGCTTCTTACAGGGGCATAAATTGCTTCACTCCAGAGTCTAATTTCCAGTTTCTCTTTCTAACTCTGCAATAACATTTATTTGATTCTATGTTTTGACTGGAAATATTTAGAAATATAAAGTTTACCAGAAATCTTTGGCTTGATTCATTGAAATTTTTGTAAGTGATATTCACATAAAAATTTATCCATATTTCTGATACACTGTTTTCCTCTTATATGGACCTAGTGACCTGGAAGGATTTCCAGGGATAAAATTAATTACAGTGTAGGTTGAAGTTTCCTTTTCCTCAGAAAATAGCTGCTATTTCAAATACCAGTTTGTGCACTTCCTTAGCTTTGAACATAGAGGTAGTACTAAGGATGAGAACAGGCTAAGCACTGTGTATATTGACTATAATGACAAGGACTTTTTTATTCCGTTTTGACAGACGTGAATAACAACAAAATCCTCAAAAACAAAATTAATCAAATCAGATTATTCAGGGCTCGATTGTGCTAATCTTATTCATTTTGTTTTGACTGGTTGGAGGGAACTGTGTTGCTCAATGTGAACAAATACAGTATGGCTAAAAATAAGAGCTGACTTTGAGGATATTTTAATCTGTTTTTAGAATTTATTTTTTTCTCCTGTGGAAACAAATGTTTAAGTAAAATAAGATCCCTGAAAATACATTTTACTGTGTTGTATTCCCAGTGCACTGAAAAAGAACCTTAGTACTTAACCTTATTTAAGATAATTTGACAAAACCTTTGATATGACAGAATAAATCACATACCAGGATGCACATATTATGTGCAGATATTTATGTGTGATTTAGATGTGTATTTGAAGCCAGAAATACCCACCAGAGAGGTCTATTGAATTTTTAGATTTTACAATTAATTAATTCTAAAGTTTTGAATTAATTTCAGCCACCAAAATTATGTCTGTCTCTCTGTGTCTGTCTGTCTGTCTATCTATCTGTCTATCTATCTATCCATTTATCTGTCTATCTATTTATCTGTCTATCTGTCTATCTGTCCAGCTTGGAATGATAAAGTTACAAAGTAACTGCTGAAAAAAATTAATGTAGTGGCTTCATATTTCAAAACTACAAGCATCCATCTAATTATGACTATATTAATGCCCTGTAGGCACATCAATCTTCTTTTCACCCTGCTTGTAGGTTTGCAGAAGGCGTACACTATTGCAAAGCCAGGACCTGGTGAGGAAGGCAATTTTTACAGTGGTCCTTGCACTGAAAAGGATGCATGTTCAGGGATATTAGGAAAAAAACAACAACTTTCTCTGTTTTGACCTGAGAGGTTATGTGGAGGGAGGTTGTGGGCCATCACCCCAAGCTCTACATTAACCCCTCCAGCTGCTGAATGAGGCAGAGCTACTGAAATGCACTGTTGAATTTACAGTTAGGAAGCTCAATAAAAAGACTTCCTGCACCACACTTCCAGCATCTCCATGAAGTTACCCTGCAAAGCTCATTTTTGCAGACAATATCCATCTTACTGTACTCCAGGATGTAAGCTAGACACTCTGCCTAAAGATTTCATGAAGAAATTATTTCCTGTCCCTCAGCCTCTTGTGAATTTCTCTTTGCCCTCTAATTATTATTTGACACCTGATTGTAGAGAAATGTAATGAACAGCACCCAATGTCCAGCACAAATTCATGGCTTATGATTTGTTATAATTTCATTTTAATTCAAGCATTTCTTAGAAACCATTCAATAATAGCAGTTGAAAAATGCTCTGTTCAAATGACCGCAGGGTTTGCCTGGGAATTTTTGAGGGGTTTTTAAAGTTTACAGCTTTCAAACTCAACTCTTTGAAATAAATATTTGTGAGAAGGATGCACCTTCAAATAGTGGCTGTAGCTAATGGATACTGGGACTAGGAATCAAACCTGCAAAGATTAATTTTTCTTTGATCCTTTTTTCTCAAAGTCTTCATTGGTATTCCCACAGAAAATGAGTGCTTTCCAGGGTTTATGGCATGAGGGGATGTTGGAGGTTTTAACCCAATTTCAGGTGCACTGACTGAAATACAGATGTCTCTGTCTACTTAGGAAGATGACAGAATTTCAGGCGAAGGAAGCATGTTTGCCACTAATGTATTGGGGAGATCATGGGCTGCAACTTCCACAAAAAAGGCTACAGATATTAAAAAAGTGTCCTTTCTTTGTATATTATTCTCTGTATTTTTCAAACCTAAGTTGTTCAAATTTTCAAGGATACAGCCCCATTTGTTTTGTATAAATTTATTAAAATATGAAAGCATCAATAATCTGTACATTGAATCCATCTATAATTATGTAAAAATCGCATGTGCATGCATTAGCCTATTGACAAATAAATACCATAAATTCAAATGAGCTCCCTTCTCATTTAATTGAATTGTGCCAAAGTATTGGCCAAAAATGCAGAGAAGTTTAAGAAGTACTCTGCTTCTGAGAACTTGGGATGAGTGACAACATGGGCAGAATCAACCAGACAATAACAGGTAAGAAAATTCAACACAGATCAATGGACCAGTTTAGTTCAGTCAGAATTTAATACATTTTAATAAGTCATAAGTAATTACTTAATAAGTTATTTTGAAATTTTTCATAGTGAAATGCAATCATTCCGACTTGTTACTATTTCTACAATGAAAAGATTGGAGATTCCAAAAAAATCAGAAAATAAATTCAGGGGAGGTAAGAGGTCAGAGTCTGCACCCCAGACTGGAACAGAGTCCTGGGAAGATGGTGTCTCTCTTTGTGGCTCATTGTGCCATGTAAGGGACCCATGTAAGGCTCAACATCCAACTCCCAACTCCTCTCAGGACTATCTACAACTAAACCATCTGACTAAAGTATTGTGCAGGTGGTGCTTAAACTCTGGCAAGATTGCTGCCATGACCACTTCCCTGTTCCAGTGACTGACCAACCTCTCACTGAAGAACCTTTCCCTAACGTCATATCTGAACTTCTCCTGATACACCCTCATTCTATTTCTTTGTGCCTTATTGCTGGTCTCTGGAGAGAACAAAGCCTCACCTCCCCCTCTGCTGCCCACCTTGAGGAAGCTGTGGACCACACGAGATCTCCCCTCAGTCTCCTCTTCTCCAGGCTGAACAGACCAAGTGACCTCAGCCACTCCTCAGATGGTTTCCCCTCCAGACCTTTCACCATCCTCATGGCCCTCCTCTGGATGCTGCCTAATAGCTTATTTCTCATATTAAGGAGCCCAAAGCTGCCCCCAGCACTCACAGTGAGGCCGCCCCAGTGCAGAGCAGAGCAGGACAATCCCCTCCCTTGCCCAGCTGGTGATGCTGTGCCTGATGCCCCCCAGCCCTCCTGGCTGCCAGGGCACTGCTCACTCATGTTCAACTTGCCATGTCTAGAAGTAAGTATAATATGCATACATATATATGTGTGTGTGAGTGTGTGTATAAACAGCATTGCCTCATCTCAGGTGGAGAATTTGCTTTTTTTAAGTTTCATATGGCTAGTGATTGCCCAAGCTTCCTATTCTTAGTCTATACAGATCTTTCTGCCAGGCGTCTCCACCCTTGAGAGAGTCCACAGCTCCTCCTAATTGGGTATCATCCACAAACTTACTTAATGTATGCTAGATTTCTGCATCTATATCATTCATAAAAAGCATAAAAAACCAGTGAACCTAAAACAGAGCCCTGTGGAACCTCAGCTGGACAGGCTTCCAGGTTGATGCAACCCTATTTATTGTAACCCTTTGAGGCTGACTTCCCCAGCCAGCTGTTCATCCAGCATATTATGGACTTGTCCACATGTGTGGTGGACATTTTGTCCAGAAGGATACTATGTCAGACGGTATCAAAGGCTTTGCTAAACTCAAAAAGAGCCCACATCTTCTGGCTTCCCTTAGTCAACAGGTGTCTGTAACTTTCTGTGGTTGGGGAATTCAATACCAATCCACTCAGCTGAGTGGGATACTTACCATGTGGCAAATAGTCTGGAATTGTCATTGTGACAATGTGTCTCTTTGACTCTTCTGAATAATATATGCAAAATAAACCTTAGGATCGTGTGAAAAAGCTGCTCTTGCACTGCTCGCAACAGATTGATAGCCTCACATGATGGCTTTTATGAGATTCATCTTTATGAGAGAGTTTTAGAGTTACCAGGTGAAATTAGAGAGATATTGAAGATCAAGGGATGAGAATAGATGAAGATCAAGTCAAAGTTGAAGGTGTGTCTATTCGCTACTGGTGTCCTGCTGTTTAACTTAGCTTATTAGTCCTACCGTAGTGGACTGACTCCTTATCCCCAAAAGAAGTCTTGGCATAAAATGTGAAGTGAAAGAACTCAAAAATTTAATTACAGGTTAGAGCAAGTATGTACAAACCTCATATTTTTTATTTTTTTCATTTTAGGTTTTGCAAAAAGGACAAAAGAAAGCCATACCGCACTCCAAATTTCGTGAATCTAGGATAATCTAGCAAAATTTTTGTCTACTGGGAGAGACCACTAATGACAGAGCAGCACATTAAAATTCCTCTTGGTTCATTATCATCAGAATTTGTTAATATAGCTATGGTCTAGCTAACCTTGTATGCCCAATAGGCTACTAATTAATTTCAATGAAATTTTTCAGTTAATTAGTATGAAGTGCAATTACATCTGTTATGTCATCCAGGTTTCTGTTCTCTTCAGAAAAAATTTAATGACAATCATTTGCAGTTTCCTCCTTAAGTGAGTATTATGCAGGTAATTTTTTAAATTAACTGAAATGCAAATTTTACATTCCCTGAGGTTTTATAGATGAAACAGTCTTTTGGTTTTTTCCTTAATTATGAATATATTAGAGCTCAGAATTTATTAGAATTCATAATATGATACTTGAAGAACTATCAGTTTAGATTCTATTTATTTCATAATATGGGGGCTAAATTATTCCTCTTTTTCCTTTTTTCCCCCCTTTTTTTACTTACAGAGAACTTTATCTGTGTTGACTATATCATTTAATCCAGAGATGAGGCTGCATCTGCAGATTGGAAAGAAAATGGTGAGTGAAAACATCTGCATCCTGATATCCAGTTTCTGATTTGCTGTAAAGCTCTGTGTCAGGTCCATCTGTAGGTCTAGTTTTTAGTGGTCTTGTAGAAATATAAGCTCATATAAGCAGGTTCTACTTTTGTGCACAGCACATTGGAGCACTCATATCCACTGGGAAATTTAAAATAAAAATATGAGATGAATACTCAGGTTAAACTGAAGCCAAAGTGATTGTTAGCATGATATGATTTGTAAATAACATACAAAAATTTTGAATTTAGCATCACCATACTGCAGGACTGTGAACATCTTGTGGGGAAGGACTGGAACTGAGGACAAACTGGCTTCTGATGGCTTCTGTGTTCAAGTTGGCTTCTGTGGTCAAGTCTGACAGCTGTGGCAGACAGTGACTAGTAGAAATTTTTGTTTCAATGCTGGGCAAATAATTTTAGTAAAATATCACTAGTTTATTCTGTCTTTTTGCTTAGAGGAGAACAAGCAAATATCTCCCTGTTGTGGCTAGAGAAACAAGAACCTGATATGGCAGTCAGATTACTGAGGAAATGTAGAGTTTGAGGGACATCAGCTGAAGTCAGCTGGATTTTGTGGAGAGGTTTCAAGGCTGACTTTTGAAAATGAGTTTGATTTTGGTTGTTTTTTTAATAATTTGAATGTAAAAAAAATGGGTATTTTTTTTTTTTTTTTAATAACATTTCTACATGGGTAGAACTTTGGGAAGAAGGTCAGATGAGGGAGACTGTATGCCTAGCATTATTTTTCAATAAACATACAGGCTGAAGATCAGGACATAGTCTCACATCTAGTAGGGGTATCTGAAATGGAGGTAATTTCAGGGTTTTGTTGTAGCTATTTTAACAACCACCTGAATTTGCTCTGTAATATGCACTGGATTAAAATTAAAAGTTTAAGTAGACAAAAAAGAAGTTTAGCTAGAATCAATGCCATGGCAAGAAATATTGAGAAATTTCTGCCTCAATTTGCTCAAACTCCTGCTGCAGTATCTTCTGTATTGTCTCATATTCCCTTAGTTGTCTGTCTGTCCTTGTCATGGCATTCAGCATCCCTTGCAAGTTGCACAGTACCAGGAGCAGTTTTCAGGGACAGATTGCACTCTGGAAGAAATGACTGTCCTGATCATGGATGGTTAGGTAAAACACCAAAGGGATATCCTACCCTCTAAAGCCACCTATTCTGAGCTTAAGCATCAACATTGATTCAGTCATAAATTGTTCCACTTAAACAGTAATGCACACTTCCAAAAAAATGTGTGAAATGGCAGCTGCAAGCTACCTGCTTGCTACAGGCTGTGGCCAGTAGTAAGTCTTACTCTTAGACTCTCAAAGGTCTTAAATAGAAAGACACTTCAGCTGCAGCAACAGGGCTGTTCTCCCCTCCCTGAATGTCTGGTTGTAAAGCTCCACCAGAAAAAAAGTAAGAGAAATTCGAACAGAGAATCAGTAATTTACAATAACAGTTGCTAACTCTGCTCAGAGGAAATATAGATAGACTAGAAGGAGCATCTCCTGAGAGCAGCGCCAAAGCCATTATTAACTCTGGGACAACTGTTACAGTGGGTAATTTAAAGAAAAATGCTAATTTCACCCAAGTCCCACTTTCAGGCAACCTCAAACCCTTTCTTGTTACTTAATATCAGGATATGGCACTGTCATGAAGATTTCCTCTCTCCCTCAATATTACTAGGAATTAAATTGCTTCTATAAGCATCTGGCATGTGCTGCTCATCTACATGGCTTTCCACATTCTCCAAAGGACACCAGAAACATTCCTGGCAGTGTTTTTTTTCCTTTGAACTCTGCTTCTATGTTATTTATTAATTACAAGTTTATTTATTAAATCAACCCAGGGAGGTATCAGACTCAAGTCATAAAAACAGAAGTAAAAAATTAATTTTAAAAGGTTTATTTTTTAAAGATATATATGTATAATTGTAAATAATTCCATAGACCAGGAAGATGAATCATCACTAGATGATTATTTGGAAGAGACTGAGTAAATACTCAAGCCTAAGGCTTTGGCATTCATTACTCCTAAGAAAAAATACATTGCTTTTAGATTTGAGAGGATTTTTAAATTCTGCAAAGAAATTGCAAGTTATCTGAGGTTTATTTATGTCACTTAATCTTCTTTTGTCTTTTTTAAACTGAAATATAAAGCTTTCCTAAGGTCAAATTGTGTTGCCAAGTATCACAAAAAAAAGAGAAGCACTCTTAGCTCTTGTTCAGGCATGTAACAAGGTCAGAACACATAACACAATTTGTGGAATAATACTAGGGATTTTGTGAACAGATTTTGCCCATCAGAGTTTTTTCCCTGTTTGGCTCCATTCTTCATGCTCCCCAGCAGAGAGGGAAGTTTCAGACCATCACAGACAAACAGTGTTGATTAAGCACCAGCCCTTGGTGTGTAAATGCAAAACCTGTAGAGAAACAAGGCAGTACTATATTTAAGGTTTTCCTTTTCCTTCCTTTTTTTCTGTCAGAAAAACAATTTTAGCACTTCAGAGGGACAGTCCTTAGAGCAAATATTTTGCCTAATGGTACTAAGTGGTGTTGAGAGGACATTTTCAACTGCAATATTTACAAAGCTCTTATTGTGTACCCTTAATTACAGGTTAAGTGCATATTTAGTTCCTAGGACGGGTAATAAATATAATGCAATCAAAGTGCTCTTTGCAGTGGTTCTTCTCCATTAGCAAAAGATTGCTACATTTCCATTAATTATGAAGAGAAATAATAATACATAGGCCAAAGAGTACATATCACTTAGAAAGCTTTTTTAGGTAAGTGTAAGGCCTTTTTTTCTGCTGCTGCTTTAATGTAGAATGTCTCTGGTACCCATGTTAAATAATGCAGTTTTCTGTAAATCTGAAGATTGCATTTTTGAGTGTTTTACTGCTTTACAGCAGAGAGTAATGACCCTTGTACTCACTACCATGCATGATGGTGCTGGCTGTGTCAGGAGAAGTCTGTGGAAATGCAGGTACCTTGGCATAAATCAGGGTAGATACATGATTGCTTTGCTTTATGCTGAGAGAGAGATTCATTCTCTCCCAGCATGTGTGATGCCCTCAGTGGTACTTACAGGAGGTGTGGCCTGGATCCCACTGTTGCCAGCAGTCCTTCATGTCCTTCCCTTGCTTGTATCAACTCATCCTTGTCTTGAGCACCTGCAACTGGCCAGAGGTTTTGAGGCAGCTCTGGACTGTGGTGTCCCAGCCATGAGGTAGCAGCAGGAGAATGTCATCTCCCTATGGATCCTGCACCCACTCTTGTCACTGCAGGAAGGCTGCACCCCATGGCTCCCCAGTGCCTGAGAACCCCTTGAATTTCTTCATGCAGTCCCTTCTGGGGACTGGAAGCACACTGCTCTGCGCCTCCAGCATGCACCACAGGGCACCCACCCCGCAGCTCAGCGAGCTGTCACACAGCAGGGACAGGAGCAACTTTGTACTTTCCAGCACAAAGCTCTTCTACCTCAGACAGCCCCTGTCTGCTCTCTGCCTCACCAGTCCAGCTGGCTTCACAACACCTGGGACAGTGTAAAAGGCCACAGAAGTCTTCTCCAGGGTAAAACATGCACATCAGAGCCAGTGAACTCTTGGGTTTGTGATGCTCAGAGGACAGACACCGCACACTGCCAATGAAACCTGGGCTGGTACCCTCACTCCTCAAGGCTCAATCCTTCACCCATTAGGAAGATGTAAAGGCGTCCAACACAAGCACTTTACTGAACTCAAGAGGAATCTTTATAGGTCTACACTTTGTACATGCTCCATTAGGCCTCTGCGAGTGCAAGGCTGAATGTGCTAGAGCAAATAAATGCAGTATGAATGTTGCTCTCTTAGATTCTCAAGTACTTTAGATTGGTAAATTAGGCCACTAAAATTGGTAAGTTAGTCACTGTTGTACTTACAGTAAATTCTATAGAATAATTCGTTAAATTATTTAAATTATATTATGGATTTAGTGCTGCAAGTTTTAAGTCAAGTTAAAACATTTAGGCTTAAACCTTTGTTCATGTCTGGGGCTGAGTTTGGTGATGGAATGCCAAACTCTTTGCCTTGTGACTCAATGGAAAGGTCTTCATCATTCCTTTTAATCCTTACCTTTTCCCACCTTTTTCTATCCCCAGCCTCTGCATAGATAGTTTGAAGTTGATTTGGGGTTTGGATTGACTGATTTTAGATTTTTCTCTGTGTGCTTTAACTGTCTAGCAAGCAGTAGAGCAGCAATGAATTCTGTCATGCTGTCACTGCTACATTAAAGCTGCTTTTGCCGACACCTTTGCTGGTGATTCTTTGAGTGACCTAAAACACTCATTCACAATATTACCACGCCACTTTTATGGCTGACATGATATTTCCCTTGTCTAAGGATGAACTTGTCATTGGTAACTCCCACCCTAGCAAATTTCTTCTGCCAGTTTTTTTTTTCCTCTGCAGTCAGAAGCTCTTTTCTTTCTATTGCCACATACTTTCCCCCTGGAAGAAAGAGGACCAATGTATTTTGGCTGGCAGAACAGAGCAGTCATCTACGGGTAAAGGGAGTCTTCACTTTCTGTGAGTTTTAGCAGTGTTTTCATTAAATAATACACTTCCACATATGGACTTGCAGCAGAAACCACTTAAAAAAAAAGTCACCAAATAATAACCTGCATTAAAAAAAAAAAAAAAAAAAAAAAATAACAAGGGAAAGGGAATGATGAATTGCTAAAAATTGAATATGACAAATAAGCAAAGGAAAGTGCTTGGTGAGGAAGAGTTGCAGACCACTTTGTGCCACAAGGGCTCTGTTTTACAGAAACCACTTAGTAGATAATCTGGCCAGAAGTGGGAAAGCAAGGGATACTCTGGAGCTGTGGGAAGGGTCTGTGTAGGGTGAGCTCCTGGAAATAGGTTTTCCTTATGTCATTCTTGTTACTTGTAGTGGATTTTGCTATCAGCAAATAATGGTACAGAGAGTGAAGAGGTCAAGGTTAGGGTGCAGACAAATTACAAGAGAGGATCCAAAAAAGAGAGAAAACCTTCCTAGGCCCTGTAGCAGCACCACAGTCAGCCTTGTCAATGTAGCTGATTCTTTCTAACTGTCCTGGTTTGAAAGACAGGTGTCCGTCAAGGAAGGCAGGAACCTCCCCTGAAAAGGGAAATGCAATCCCCCTTCCCTCCGAATTATTATAAATTTGAAATGAAGGGGCTTTCAGGCAAAGATGTGGGGAATATCAGTTCTTTACTAATATATATATATATAACAACACAAGCCGACACCGATAACTCCGGCAGTGCCCGCAAACAGAGCCCCACCCGCAGTGCCCGGCGAGCAGGGCGGGTGCGATGGTTCCCCCGCGGCTGCAGGGGGCGCTCCGGNTGGAAGGAAGACAGCTGGAACAGCAGAGGCTCAGCGTTGTGTTCTCCTCACCACCACGGCAGCAGCAGCCTCTCTCTCTCTCCCCGTGCCAAACGCTGAGTGCCCCGGCCCGCTCGGCTGTGCCCCCACCCACCAGGTGCCAGAGTGTGGCCTGCCTGGTCCTTTCCCTTTGTTCTCTTAAGCACCCAGCTATCAGTTCCTCAGCAACACACATGGGGAAAAAATTCCTCAAGGGAAAAGAAAAGAACAGAAAAGGAAAACTTTCAAACCCCAACACTAACTCTCCAGTGTTTGGACTTAGGTGAGTGAAACTTGTGTTATGATGTAGGGTGATTGCTAATATTTTATTTCCATTGTGTGGAATATTTTCATTTACTCAGTGTGAATGTCCACAGGTGAAATGGGGTCTCTAAATTAAGGCTGTGACATGGTTAGTATCAGTTCCAAAAGGACTTCTCAAATACCTTAAAATTCAGTGGTGTCCCTGATTGAGGGTTTCTTTCAGCCAGAAGAAAGCAACTGCAATTATAGAATAAATTCATCAAAAGCTGCTTACTGTGTTTCCTACTTTCATCATGTTTACCCTAATGATGATTACTTCTGCTTGATTAGAAATCTTTGTCCAGGGGAAAAATAGCAAGGAAATTGCAGGTCATGAGTTAACTAGATAAAGGCAGTCAGGTATGGAAAATTTACATAGCCTCTTCTAAAGCAGTTCTGAATGAATTGACTGTATTCATGCTCATATATGATCAGCTCTCCCTCATCTCACTGCTGAAAAAAATTTCAAAAGATCTGTCTGGCCCTTGAGGGATCCCCTTAAAAAATAATTCCATTTTTAACAAAAGCATGTCCTTGGAATTTTCAGCCACTTAGGAGAAGCTTAATCTATTCCATGAATATCAGTTACCAAAAGAATTTTGTCTTTTATAGAATTTCAGACAGATTGCAAGGAAATAAGAAGGAAGCCTGTTGTAAACAAAATCTCATTGTTGATGTTTAAAAAGAGTATAAGATATCTCTAAAAGCTACATCTTTGTAAGAGGCTTATCTTTCATTTCTCTTTATCCTATGAAATTCTTGTAATTTGCCAAATATTTTTTATTTTTATTTCTCTTTGAATATCTTCACTAAAACATGGCAGAAAGTACAAACAAAATTATTCTGAAATTTATCACTTGGGTTCATGCTGGACTTTGAGGACTTAAATAAAATAAAGCCATATTTTTACACCCTCCTCTTTTTTAGAAATTAAGTTGGTACTGCAGTCTCCAGAAGTTACTGCTGTTATAAATAACCAATAGACTAAAAGAGGCTTCTTTCTAATAAAATAGTGAGAAATGTTGCCTCTCCTTTTATTGTAGATACCAGGATGTGATTTAGGGTGGGTGGATGCTGTTGCCTACTTGTGTGCCTTCTTCCTTTCTGACCTTGGCAAGTCATCGAGTTTCTTTCCCTTTTCCTGTGTAACATTGTACTAGGTTAAGCTCTCTGCTGTCTGTAGAGGGTACATTCTTAAGCTGTGCCAGGAGAGGTTTAAGTTGGATATTAGGAAGAATTTCTTCACAGGAAGGGTGATTGGACACTGTCCCAGGAGGTGTTTAAGCAAAGACTGGATGAAGCACTCAGTGCCATGGTCTAGTTGACAGGGTGGTGCTGGGTCATAGGTTGGGCTTGATGATCTCAAAGGTCTTTTCTGGCCAAGTTGATTCTGTGATTGTGTAATGTTCTGTCATGTTTTGTACTGAAATCTAAGTCAAAGTCAGCTAAATAAAGGTTGACTCTGAAGGTCTGGAAGCAATTTCAGAGATAGTATTCCTTTTACACCTGTGACAAATACAGGCTTTGCCTTTTTGCCTCTTACACCTGTTAGGGTTGATAGAGTGGGTCATTTGAACACTGAGATCAGATGTTACTCACCACACATTTTCAAATGACATTTCATGATTATTTTGGTACTCAACCTATGAGAAAACTGTTGATACTTCTGTTACCAACACCAATTTAGCTTTGTCATGTCAGTAATTTCTAATTTTCGAACACTGAACAATCACAAGCAAGTATGTTTTTATTCAGAATGATCACTTCAGATGACTCAAGTAACAATCAAAATGAGATAAGATAATTTTTGACTTTGGAGTAAAACTGAACTGGCTGTTGCAGTAGGTTGCAGTATATTTTACCACCTGTAGCTAAATGGAAAATAAAATCACCAAATTATTTGAAAAGGGGGAAAGTAATACAGTTTCCTTTTTGTTGTTTCAAATAAGAAACTTTTGAGATGACGTTTTGTATGCTTTACAGAGAGCTATTGGGACCAAAACTCTTCTATTTTCTCTTATACTTTCAATTTACATTGTTATTATTTCACTCAGTATGGATATTATAGGTCTCTTTGTCAGTCTGCAAGTTATCAGTTACTTCAGTAAAAATGTTTGATCTCACAAGCCTGTGAACATTAGAGCAGCTGCTGCAGAACATGCCACCCTTGAGGATAGATTTTATATTCTCTTGTCTTGCTGAGTTGCAAGGGAAGCAGAACAGTTCCTTAGCATTTGTTCACAGTGTTGCCTTGATACACACAGCACAGATCAAGCAGAAGCACCTTCCCTTCCCCCAGCATCACAAGATACTGAAGGTTTTGCTGAAGGTGATTTTTATGTATGCATATAGTCACAGTTTTTGACAGTGAATTTTGATTTGCCTCAGTAAAAATGTGCACAATATTTTTCTGTAAGGAATTGTCTTAGTTGATAGGTAAGCTGTGGAAACAGAACAAACCTGTTAATTTACTGTGAGATTTTACAGGTTGGAATTATCTCACGCAAATAGCTTCCCAGCCTTTGTGTCTTAAGCCCTTCTGAAAGTGGAATGTTCCAGGATGAGCATCTTTACTTGTTTTCCTTTCATTCTCTTTCAGTATTAATCTACATTTAGTATCTTTCTTCTTTTCTTCTTTTACAAGTTCAATTAATTCAGCTGTTTGCTGTATATAAAAGTATTACTTAACACAAAAGATTCCTTTCTGCATTCCCAGATAAGACTGCTGTGAACACAGATCCTTTCCTGAGCAGGATCAACCTAGCTTCATCTTTGGATATATTCCACTTGGATTTTTGGATTCCAAACATAGTGGGGAAAAATAGTGACAGAAGTATGTAGATGAGTTATTGTTTGGCTCTTCTTGTGCAAGAAGCCCACTAAATATTGGCAATTGTTTTGTTTTCAGTTTCTGTGTTCTGCAATAGATTAGCTACAAGAACAGAGTAAAATTATCTGCAGCTCATCTAAAAAGTATGGCTTACTTTTCTTCCTGATTATAAAGTAGAAGTGGAAGTAGTCCTATTAGGATTTATACTTTTAGTGATTATAATCCCTGAAACTGATTTAATATGTAGTTTCTAGTGCCTTGTGGCATAATTTAAATAAACCTGACATACATGCAAGTCCGCACAATTCTTCTCAGGAGATATATAAGCAAGATTTGAAACTGTTGACACAGAGCTGACACAGAGCCTATTTCGTTGCTGTCAGGGGAATGACAGAGGGCAATTACATTCTCAAGTAATTGCAATCTTCAACATAAAAAATTGGGAAGCACGTTCGAGCTTTTTGCATGTTAATCCTGACAAATTTTTGTGCTTTTTTTCAATGCCTGTGACTTCTTGTATGAAATAAGCAGATTCTTAACAGTAGATGAGTCTTTCTTACTTGATTTTAGTTCTTTAACTTCACTTAACCTAATTTAAGACCTCAGTTGTAGTTTGGAGCTGTCCACCACTCTCTTTTTCTTTTTTTAATCTCATGTTTGTTTTAATTTTCAGAACCTTATGAGAAAAAAGTCCTGGATTACTGCCCTTCTGAGCTTATTTACCACGTATATCCAGGTATTTCAGGTAGCTCTGAAAGTATTTGAAGTAATTTCATGGAGTCAGTGACGTCATGTTGTTTATAGTATAGGAGGGATGCAAACATCCCTTTGCAAAATTCAGACCTCCAGCAGGAGGAAAAACTTGCACAGAATTAAAAAAAAGAAAAATCTTTCTTTTAGAAATCTTTCTTTTAAAAGTCCATATCAAAGGCTAGACTACAGTTTTCATTGGAAGTGGAATCACCACAGTTACACTAAACCTAAAATCTGTTCATTTGTATCAAAGCCATCTTTGATAATGTGCTGCCATCGTAGTTGCACTTTCACATGGGTTCCCTAGTAATTGCTGAAGCTGTAATCTGGTTGTTTAAATTACGAAGACAATCTCTTAGGTCCAGCCTTTTGCTTAAAACAATCACCAAAGAGGAAAGGCCTTTGAATATTTTCTAAAAAGACTTAATTCTGAACACAAAAGGCTCAAGTGTTTGCAAGCATTCAGTTCTTGTCTGTAATGTATAAATAGCTTAAAAACATGCATTTTAAATTAGTTACAAAAAGGTGCTAAAATCAGTGTTACATAACTGTTTGGGTTTTGTCTTCAAGGGTTAGTATGTCCAAATAGTTTGGCTTGAAAATGCAGCTTGTCTATTCAGCTCCACAATAATTATTTTTACAGTAGCAGCCTGTTATGTTGTTAGATTTTTAGCTTTCAAAATTAAGGCAACTGCCTAGGGCTGTGAATCATCACTGGGGGATTCATGGATGTCTGTCTGCTGTAGTTTTGAATGCATGCTAGAAAATAAGATTTGGGAATATGTTCTGCACAGCAGCATCTTGCTCGCTTTGCATGTGAGCATGTAGAAGTCAAGATTGGTAAAATGCATACAACCTTCATAAAGTGTCTATAATGCTGCTGTCATTTGGAGCCAACTTCTCACTTCTGGTTAACAGCTGTAAAGCTCATTTAAATTTTCGCTAGGAAAAAAAACACCCAAAGAAAACCAACATCTGCTCTGTTTTCTTTTTCCAGCTAATAAAACCAGAGCTTTACCTTAGTTGGAAAAGAAAATAATATTTACTCTGATTTTCTAAGAATGATATCATCTGCCTATTTCTAGAAACAATTTAGTCAGGATCCACTCCAGCAACCTTTAACCATGTTGGTTTAGGTATGCAGATCATCTAAAAATAATCCCCTGAAGTCAATACTGTCTCGCTGTAAGGAATTCATGGTGGATAAATCCTGCTAACTCAGCTTTCCAGCTAACCTCCTGCTTTCCTGGTAGGCAATGTAATTAATACGTGCAATTCAGAGAGTCCTGAACCTGCAGCACAGCGTAAAGAGACTCCTACAGAGACAGCAAATTACGTGCAGGCTTTATCTGAGTGCTAAGTATCCATTGGGTTTTTATTTTAATAAATGCAACTCTTACAGTAGTCTGAAAGAGCCATAAAGCAGCAACTTCAATGCACCATGAGTACTTGGTGTTTGATGCCCTATTACAGTTTCTCTCGTAAGGATTTTTCAGTGTAATATGTGGCATTTTCAGCCACGTACTGACCAGAGCAAACAGCCCTGTTCATTTGCAAGGGAAATTATACTTGTCTGTGTACTGACTTAAAGTGTTCAAAGTCAATTTTTTGCACAAGCAAACAGGAAAATGAAATTAATTATTCATAGATGCTCTACATCTGCATTATGAGGCACTGTTAGGAATCAAAAACAGTTCAGGTACAGGGTAGTCCTAGATCCATGACAGAATAACAAATAGGCCACACACAATGCTCCACTGCTCCTTAGGTCTTCCTGTACCACCACAGGCAAAAAGAACCTCCAAAACTATCCAGCAACACTAGTGATGTACCTATGTGCACATGCACTGTCATCTGGTGCTATGAAATTAGACCTCTAACCTTTTTGTCTTAGAAATTGCTGCATCCTAAACAGACGCTCACTGGTACTCTCAAGAAAAAATTCTCAAAAACGTGATCTGGACAGCTGTTTCAGGATTTGTAGTAGCTGTTTCACTTTAAAGCACAGTCAAAATCAGCAGCCATTTCACAGCATTTCATTGGGAAATTACACTATTACTGCCTCAGTAGGACAAGCTCCCAGTAAACAACTTCAAATATTCACAAAGGCCAAGATATGATTGAGAATCCCTACCCTCTTTTCCTTTTTTTCTATAATTTGCTTTGATCAGAGCTAGTTTCTACTCCCTACATCCTTTTCCCCATACAGAGCCTTGCAATCCTTGCTGTAGATTCTGTAATGCAGTCTGTGCTTTCTGATGTAAAGAGTAGTCCCCTAAGGCTGTCAGCAACCTTTTTTGCTCTGTACTAACATATTGCCAGCAAGAAATTAATGAGCAATCCTTGATGTTTTGGCAGTGAGTTACATTTTATAATGGCAAGGCAAAGAATTCATGGTCGGAAAGAAACACCTAAATACCTGAATTATTTGTGATTAGTATCTCACAAAGATCTAAGGGTCCAAGACCAGGATTTCACTTATATTTTTTGTTACCTAAAGTAGTCACATACAGCTGAGAATAGGTACTTAGTAAAAACAAACAAACAATGCACTTGCAGGAGTAAAAAGAGGAAAAAAGGGAAGATGAAAGAGAAGAAGATGTAAGGAACTGAGTGAAGATGTTTGATGTTTAATTGCTAGGTCTAATACCAATCTAATATTGTATATCTAATTTTGGTAAGTAGTTGGTGCTTATCTCAGAATTATTCTACGAATAACTATCTGAACTAGTTTCTATTATCTGGAATGCTGTATTGTATACTCTGCTCTGATAAGCCTGAAATAATTTAGGGATATTTTTTTGTGATATCTGATGTAGAAGTACTTAGCAAAGTGAAGTTATTTTAGTTGAAATAATCCAGAGCAGTCATACTATCCCAGAGTGCCATGATATTTCTACCACCCACTTAGTCCTTTTAGTTTAGTATGGAGAGGAGGAGGAGGTACAATAAAATGGATATGTGGATGTCTTGAAGGATTCTTTTGAGACTTTGGGTTTTTTTAATTGCATTCTTCCACTTTCATTCCTTCTATGACGTTTGTATCTTCTGTTTGACTGTTCTTCACACATTCCTACGGATTTTTGCAGTGTCAGGCAGTAACAGTAACTAACCTGCCAGAGCTGATCTTGAAGAACTGAGGCCTTTCAACCAGCCAGACATCATGTTACTCTGATTCCCTGTAGTCCACATCCTGTACGTATTTTAAAAAAACCCAAACTGACCACAAACAAACAAAAATAAACAGGACTCAAACACATGAACACCAAAACAAAAACACCAAAATAAACAAACAGAACAAACAAAAAAAATCCCAACAACCAACCCCAAACCACCAGGTTAGGACTTTCAGATTTTTTGACTCTTATCTTTTAGATATTTAATGCAAAGCAGAATTATATGTAAGTTCCTTACCATTCCTTTCAGTGCCCAAATTCAGGAATGTAATTAGTTATTCTCACTGTGGGTCATGATAAGAGTTTTAGTTGACATCATCCATGTGATGTGGGTCTTTTTCACACAATTTTTTCTGCATATATCGCAGAGGTTTCACACATACATAGGAGTACAGCTGTCTTTAACAACTGCTTAGGCAGTTCTTCTTTCTGTAAGAAACAAGTCCAAATGCACTCAACAACTGCAACAAAACAATGGTCCCAGTTTTCATTGTTAGCATCAGTCTATTTGTGTTTTCTTCAATGATCCACACACATTTTCTCTAACCTTTGTGAGATGTATTAATGTCCAGAGGTCATGTCCTCAGCTTGAGTAACACTCTGGAATGAAAGTTATTATGCCTTTTCTTTCTTTTGGCTAGCAGGGTACTAACTTTCTCCACCTCATTTTCCTCTTTTCCTCTTTCCACTTTTCATTTATATTAATCATTTTATATCAATCATGTGCTGATATTTTATTTGCGCATGTCAAATGTGTCTTACTTGCACCTACTCTACTGCTGGTTTACATTCCTCACCAGGACTGAGAATGCCCCTGTGAAAGCAGAGGTCCAACTCTGCAAATCAATCTCCACAGATTATGTCTTTAACAACACTTCACTGTAATTCGTTTTCCTATTTTCTGAAATACTAATCATCTCTAAATGCGTAATGTATAACAACATCAACATATGCACCTAAACTCCTAAATTACATCACACCTAGCAAGCTGACCAGTTCTGAGCATATTTCTGCAGTCAGAACTTGGGCAGTGATCTTGCTTGTGGTGATAAGTTGTTGGAGTGACATTTGTGCTTTTGGCTTGTGCCCTCTGAAATTTTCAAAAACTGCCAGGTGTGGTTCAAAAATTAGCAGTGGGAAAGGGCCATGTGATTTGTATGCTGGTATTAGCTAGGAGAACAGTTAGGCTTTGAGAAGAGAGTCAAAATAGAGTGTAAACAGAAGCCAAGGCACTTCCAAATTTAGATACAGAAGAGGCTGCAGTGGGAGACAGCAAGTGAGCAACGCTGCAGACTTACCATGATGCGAATTAAGTTGCATTAATAAGTAAACCAAGAACCTTAAAATCTGCTGTCCATACATTTCTAATGTTGCATATCCATCTACCTGGTACTTCATTATTTTTTCAATGGAACAACTAATTCTTTTCTAGGAAACATATAGATATTTAAAACCCACCATGATTTAGCTAACTAGTCCCTCAACATATCCCAGGGAGCAAACAAATTAACCAGCAGTTTCCCCAGTTAAAACTTGCATTTTTTCTCTGTCTCTTTGATCATAGTAATTACCAAAGGGATTAATGCTATTGGTGCTGTTATTTGACTGCCTTTGAACATCCACATGTGGAGTACAAGGCCATTATAGTTACAGACTAGACGTGTAGTTAATAAATTCACTGAGCTAGCTCAGAAAACACTACTTTCTGCATGGACCAAGGGAGGTGAGAGGGGGAAGGGTGGAGCAATCACAGAGATGAGAATTTTCTTTCCACAAATTGGTTTTGCATTCTTGCAGATGAGACCTTGCTCCCATTTGTTTGCATGTACATTTCTGGAACTTTTGCATGGAATCTTTGCATGGACAGGTTTCCTATCCTAAGACCAGTATAACTAGCTGTACACTGTTGTAGTGAAACAATGCCCAAAAATGCCACTGTTGTCCCACAGACCTCTAACTAGCAGCTGCAAACCAACAGTGCTTGAAAAGATGAGATGTAGTGATAAGAAATAATTTAGTAAGTATATTTATGCAACATTCTCTTATAGCAGCTGAAGGCAGTAGAAGTGTGCTTCTCCTGTAAATACCAACTACAACTGGGATTCCTTTTCTTTTTCTTTTATGTTCCTGGATGCAATTTGTATGATTGTACTTTATATTACATTATCTGTGACACTTCATTTTCTTCCTTCAATTTTCCTGAACCCATTACTTAAGACCATCACCATTACATCAGAGTCTAGTTATCCTCCCAGAAACACTGAAAAATGTCAGCCCACTGTTGAAAGTGGGAATGGTCAGGGGCCTGAATCCACTCAGATTAGATCTAAGAGAGCTTTTTTATCAAGGTTTCACTGGGAGTAATAGAAAGTCTAAGAAACTGGTAGGCCCAGAAGAGTGTGTTAGCTGCCCATATGACCCTCCCTGTCCATGGCTCTGCCTCACCATGCTGAGGGCAATATGGTCAGGTCATTGAGTATACTGTGTTACAGATTTTACATCTCTCCAAATAATGTTAATATAATTCTGAATATTTGTAGAAAACTCTAAAGAAGTGCTCAGTAGCCAGTAGGTTCAATTGCAGACAGACAACAGTCCAGCAAAGGTAAATAAAAAAAACAATTATCTTTTGCTCTAGTAGAAATTTAGGATAGACAGTTCTTTTTCCCAGGAACAGGTTTTTCCAGAAAAAAAAAAAAAGTTGAGGAAAAACTGTGATCTTCCATGTTATTGTTGACAGTTTCCTGTTTTGTTTGATACTATTGCTTGGAAAGAAACAATTCTTGAAGTTGTTTCGAGATGTTTCTGTGATGTAAAGATGTCTGTATACACAACTTTCAGAGGTAACCTTTTTAGTCAGACTTTTTTATATAACTTTCTGTGGATCTGCCATTCTGAGCAGCCATTTCTTGGGACAAGAACTATATGAGAGGTTTTACCATCTACTTGTAACCCAGGACAAAGAGAAAGGAATACTTTTCCCCACAGGGACTTACTTTAGGCATTGCAAAGGATGCTCCCATTTCCTCCCTGCATAAGCATGCAGAAGGTCACTAAATAATCAGTAGTCTGCATGTTTCCATGGATGTGTGTGTCTGTGCCTGGGTCAAATCCAATCCACACCATTTTTATAGCAGTGTGACATCCTTATCTGCAGCGCTGGAGATAATGGGGTGTATAGGCTGACAATTTATCTCAAAAATAAGAGATTGCTAATAAGAGTGTGCTAAGACTTAGGTGGCCTCATTGTAACACTTGGAATGGAAAATAATGGTTACAGGGCTCTGTCTGCAATCTAAGACATAGATTGGTCTGCAGTCTAGAAACTGGGGT
The DNA here is from genome assembly GCA_013399225.1 of Rhipidura dahli. Lineage (NCBI taxonomy): Eukaryota > Metazoa > Chordata > Aves > Passeriformes > Rhipiduridae > Rhipidura > Rhipidura dahli. Next base: position 161,312 of record VXAC01004211.1, read on the forward strand.
TTCTGATGTCATCAGAGTCTCAAGGGCCATTGCCAGAGGCTTGTACAATTCATGTGTTGGTTTCTGATAGGTTTGTGTACAACTGAGGAAGAAGTGTGTAAATTACTAAACCTTTAGAGGCTTGGACAGATGGCCATGGTCTTTTTTTTTTTCCAAAAAGGTATCTTTTAGCAGTTTTATTAGGATAAAACCAACCTGGACGATGAATGATGAATAAGAATAGATGCAATGGGCAATCTGAATTTCAGTCTTTCATGCAACTGTTGACAACTAAGACACCAATGTTTTTCGTTATTGGCTCAAGTTTTCTCCCACAGTTGGCCTGATGCCATGTTCCAGAGCTGCTCATTTTTCTGAAACTGAATTTTTTTCAGGCTGTAACATGTTTATGCTTACTTTATGCGGGCGCACGGAACCCTCGTA
>VXAC01004212.1:7205-103355 GCA_013399225.1 Rhipidura dahli
GCGCATCTGCCGGGGGACCCACGGCACACGTTTGCACGGCTCGGCACTGCACGGCACAGCGAGGTGGGTCATGGGGTATCCTATCCTATCCTATCCTATCCTATCCTATCCTATCCTATCCTATCCTATCCTATCCTATCCTATCCTATCCTATCCTATCCTGTCCTGTCCCGTCCCACTATTAGCCCCTCACTTTGCGCAGCACGGAGGTTCCAGAAGAAGGCGCCCCGCAGGGTCCTTGGGTGGGAGCGGGTCAACTCTGGTCGTAAAAAGGCGGCAGCACCGGCCTCCGTCGTGCGGAGGAGTTCTGGAGGCGGAACGAGCGCACCGCTTCGGCAGCCGTCGGGGTGGGCACCGCGCGTCCCTCCAGCGGGCAGCGGCCAGGGCTCAGTCCACAAGCTCTGGAAGGGGACGGGCTGGCCCGGGCTGGCCCTGCGCACCCGCGGGGTCGGGCACGGCTCTGCTCCGCCGATTAGCCCGGCACGGAGTGGGCGGCCCGAGCCCCGCTGCTCGGGGCAGCCCTTGGCATACCCTGGCCCGGGGTGGGCACTCTCCGGGACCTCGTCCCGCCCCCGCCGAGCGGGTTGCTGGTGAGAGTTAGAAACGTGTTCTTTGGGCAATCTTGGGCTGTGCGTCTTGGTAAAACACCGCAAACAGGAAATAATATGTGCAAAGGAAGCGCCAGGAGGGCCGGTCCCTGCGGCGGCCGCTCCTCGGGACGGGTCGTGGTGGAATTGGGGATACCCACCTGCAGCAGGGCCGCTGCCCCCTACCTTGCGCAACTTAATTAATAATAAACTTCTAAGAAGAGGATTGTGCAGTCGGTGCCTCTCCGTGGCTGTAGACCGGGAGGACACCCGCACCCAGTCGCGGTGCTGGCGGGAGGCTCCCTCCCAGAACAGGGGTCGGAGCTGGGCTCCCCCGGCCTGACCGGCCCCACGCAGAGCTGCCCACGCAGCACGGGCTGAGCACCCACTGCTGCCGTCGGCCTCTTTGCCGAATTCCAGACCTGAGCCCTGATTTGGAGCTGAGCCAGGTGGAGCAGGAAGCACTTTTCTCCAGGAGCAGGTGAGAGGCACTGAACGAGAATTAAGACTCTGGAAAAGTAGTTCTCGGTAGCATTGGTGGTGATGCTGAGCACAGAAGGTATGGGCGGCACGACACTTGAGAGTGGTTAAAACAGTGATGAGAGTTGGGCTGACCTGTTTGTTCCTTCTTTCACAGCCAACATGCCAGCCTCAAGAATGCGCATGAGGCCATGGCTGGAAATGCAGATTGATTCCAATCAAATACCAGGACTGATATGGATTAACAAGGTGAGGCTGCTTTGTATTATTATCATCCTTATTAATATTACTTGTGTATAATTAGCAAACCTTATTCTTAAATGACACTAAACACAAGCCAAGATCATAAAGAAAAAAACATGGAGAAAACTTGCCATCATTATGTTTAAAAAGCAACAGTTTTTGTTTGCAGAAAAGGTAGCCTCTGGTTGGTACACAGTGGAGTAGTTCCATTTTTCCCTCAGAAAATTCCCAGGAGGGAAATGATAAATTACAATGAAAATATTCTGAGCATGTTGGAGAACCAAGAAAACTTCAAGCTCTCTTTTAACTCCTGCTGCTCATTGAGCAAAGTCAGCTCCCAGATAAGCAGCTGCTGTTGTACTCCAGTTACTTCCAGTTTTAAGATTTGACCTGAAAGAAATGTAATTTTTGGTCTGTAAGGCATATCCCTGTTACCAATGAGTAGCACAGATCAAGATCACTGAGCTTTTTGAACCAGGTCTCTGAGGTTTCCATATCCATCCCAAGAGGATATTCAAGCTACATTCTTTTCTAGGATTGCTGCAGGATCTTATGGGCAACTTAAAAAAGGGATTCTCTGACAAAGTGTACCTAGAAAATATGCTGTAATTTACGACATACTAATAGGTTAGATGCAATATATTGAAATTATTCTGGGATAAAGTTGATAATACTGCTTACTTCTACCATACTGTAGCACTTTTGCATTTTTTCCCAGTTTCAGAAACCATAAAAAGCCTTAAATGCCATGAACAAAATAGATGGAACAATGGCTATTTAATTAAAATATAGAGCAGGGGGGCTATAACATTTCTGAGATGCAACTGAGAACTCTGATTAAATCCATCATTCCAAACTGGCATGTGATGCTTCTTTTTTCATTCAAATCTCTATTGGTTTAATTTCAGGATAAGAGGATATTTCAAATCCCATGGAAACATGCAGCTAAGCACGGCTGGGACATGGAGAAGGATGCCTGCCTTTTCCGGAGCTGGGCCATTCATACAGGTGTGTGCTGGCTTTACATTCCTATCAGTCATGTGACTATCTTAAACAAAGCATTTTTTTGCCTTGACTTACCCTTGACTTACACTGGTAGTTAGATAACCTACCTACTAGTGTGTTTGTCAGAAAATAGAATGTTGGTATCTTTTGGTGGGAAAAACCAGCACTGGAAAGTCTTAAATACATGACCCATCTCATATTTATAGGAAGGTATAAAGAAGGTGAGAAAGATCCTGATCCAAAAACCTGGAAGGCAAATTTCCGCTGTGCCATGAATTCCCTGCCTGACATTGAAGAAGTGAAGGATAAAAGCATCAACAGGGGCTCCAGTGCTGTCAGGGTTTACAGGATGCTGCCACCCTTGACAAAGAATCAGAAGAAAGGTAAACCCTTGGCAATCCAGCTGGAGTTACATTGCTTAAACAGCACTTAAATGTCGTGCTCCATGTAAGCAGGAGGTAACAAACCTGTTGGTAGCACTGGTGCTACTGGGCTTGCTCACTGTTTTTTGCTAGGAACAGCTTGTACAAACAGTTAATTTTATCCCAAATTACTTAACCTGCCTAAAGGCAGCATCAGGACCTAATGGGGCCTGGCTGCTGCTGGCAGTAGCTGAGTAGGTTTCAAGGCTGCAAGAGCTCACACTTGCCCAAAATGTGCAGCCCTTTCTCACATTTGTCTTATTTTATTTCACAGAAAGGAAGTCTTCAAGAGAAGTAAGAAACAGGAGCAAGAGAAAGGTATGTGTCTGTAGAGGCAGCTGAAGAAGCTAGAGGTTTTGGTGGTTTTCTTGCTTGACTTTTTTTCATATGGGAACTTCCGTGTTCTTACACAAGTCTTTCATGCTTTACCCTTGCTTTTGTAGTGTTATGAAGAGACAAGGCTGGAAGAGTCAGCAGAAAGCTTAACCAACACTCCTTTGCCAGATGACCACAGTGGCTACACCATTCATGAGTATGCAGGGCAGGAAGTGGAGGTAGAGAGCACAGCCATCACCTTAGGTGAGATGCTGGGTTTAGGTCTGAGTAGAGTGGAAAGTGCTGTTTGTGCTAAACACATGGTCAAAGATGAATCTTGGGGTTGGGGCAGCTGCAGCATCAGACTGGCAGGGACCACAGAGGTGGTTGTCTCTCTCCTGTGAGTGCCAACTCCTGGTGCATCCCACAGACCTGTCCTCCTGTGAGGTGAGCGGCTCCCTGACCGATTGGAGGCCAGCAATGGAAGTCACCATGGCTGACAGCACCAACGACCTCTACCAGCTCCAGGTGTCTCCCCTGGCTTCGTCCTCTGAAGGTGGGTATTTCTTTTTTCCTGCCCTAGTCTTTCACTGGTCTGCTGGAGGCAAGGTGGCAGGATGAAGGAATGCCTGGGCCAACAGGAAAAACAAGAGCTGTTTTGTAAAAAAACCAACTTCCATCTGATAGATTTGGGAATTTGGAGTTACCAAACTGGCCAGGGTGCAGAATGGAAGAGCTGGCCACATGCCACCTGCCCATGGGTGAAAGGCTCTGAAATGCTACTTGCTCCAACAGAGACAATGGAGGTAGCCATGCTTCACACTGGGGAAATAAATAATTTATATGGATATGTCAGAGTGGTTCTTCACTTGGGGTGCAAATTGTCTTCCTCGTATAAGCTTCCACAGGCTCTGCTCTGTTGAGTCCTGGGGAGGCATCAGAGCTGGCTGGAGCCCTGCATCTCAATGTGCAGCTGTTGAAGAGCATGAGAGATGTAGGGCTGTGAGTAGTCTGGGGTGGGCGTGAGTAAAAAGTAGTGGTGTTTTGTGACAAGAGAATATGAAGCATGTTCTGTGGTGAAGAAGCATAATTACGAGGACTAAAAGTTGACGTGTATATTTTCTTCTCTTTTTTTTTTTATGTGCTTCCAAAACAGTCACAGATGAAGATGAAGAGGAAATAAATCCAGATATTTTTAAGGTAAAACCAGCCCTTCTGGTCAGAATAAAATTGTCCTAAGTTGGTGTTTGTACCAAGGGAGGAGGGGAAGCAGGTATCTGATCAGTCTCATGCGAGCTGAACATACACTTAATTAATAAGGAAGCCTGAAAAATTAAATATAAAGAGAAAACTGCTTTACAAACATGAACTGGAGAGGACACACCTGTGGAAATATTTACCCTTCATGTGAAAGTCAGAGGAACTTACTGAGTACTGCTAGGAATAGAGGTTCATAGCATCAGAGTCACAGAATCATCAAGGCTGGAAAAGATCTCTTAAGACATCAAGTCCAGCCATCAGCCCAGCACCACCACCAAGTTCATTAAACCATGTCCTCAACATGTTTTATATAACTTAGCATGAGAAAATAGAACTTTATCTTGTTGCTTACTTGTCTTCTAATTAAGGGCAAGTAATCGAACTTTGCACCCACAGCAAGATGGAGCAGTTTTTACCATCTCCTTCTTCTCTTCCAGCTGCTTGGACCAGCCCAAGACTGGCACAACACCAGCATTGGAGGGAAAGGCTTTCTCACCAATGAGTCAGGCACCCAGACCCTGTGCAGCACCTACGGCTACAAGGAGCAGGACGGGGACATCAACACGACTTCAGGTACAGGCTTCTGGGCTGTCTCTGACAATCAAGGCCACAGGATGATGCAGATAAGACACTAATTGGTAAAGGAAATGGAGGAACTCAGCATCCTTGTGTTCTGGGATTTCCAAGCAGCCTGTTGGAAGGCTGTAAGGAATTCATTGATAAAAAGGAAAAGTCAAAAACACCTCCAGTAAGAGAATCCTATGGATTTCAGGGTTATGCATGTGTAAGTTAGGTCAGCTTTCAGGAACTCCTTGGAACAGAACTAAAGAATTTCCTCTAGCAATAGCTTAAATGAAACAGTTTAATAGAAAGTGTTTGATGTATTTTAGGAAAATAATAATCTAAAGTATTTACTCTCATCTGAGAAATCTTTCAATTTTTTATATTTATTTTTAATATATCTCTACATTATTTTGCTCTTATTGCATTAATTCAGTTCCCATTCTTGGTTCCTTTTATCTAGGAGAGGTGGATTTCAGGTTCTTTGACCAGAAAAGCAGCCTAGACTTCTCCTGGCTGGATACAGTGAGGCCGACCATGCAAGTCATTCCCTGTGGGTTGTAAACCCTTGGCTTCCTCCAACCACAAACTCCTCTTGGACAGAGACTTCAACAGGCGTGGAGAGAATGGGAGAAATTCGTTGTTACTGACTGAAGGAAGAAAGTAGCTTTTCTATTCCGTTTCAGTTGTAGGCCTGGAAAGGTTGGCATGAAAACACCATTATCAATGTAAAAAAGGAACCCCATCTCGCTGGCAGGACTCTGGCACCGAAGGTGCTCAGCTGCAGCTGCCACCTTATTGCTCTGGAGGTGAAGCTTTTGCTGGAAGGTGTCACTGTGCCATAGAGACTGCCCTGGTGGGGTACCACAGGCCTGGGGAGCAAGCTACCATCCTCCCCACTTGTGGTGTGATTGAGCACTTTACCCACAGAGTGCTTGGATACAGATAAATCTCTGACCTGTTAGTTTTGGTTGCTGCTTACCTGTGCAACACTGTTGACATTGAGCTTAACGACTGTCATTACACTTAGGCAGAAAAATTGCACTAATGGGCCATCTCTTCTTTGATTTACTCCATCATATAGTTCATTTTCAGACCTTTCAAACTCTGTAAATAGACCATTAAAATGTGAAAATTCAGTTTAGGCTTTGCTTCTACTGAGTCCATTTCCCAGGTGCATTCATGGGGTGCTCTCTGCCATAGACATGCCCTATTCCTTTCCTCGTATGAGTTCAAGAGCTGCTGCATGAAACAATTTTGCACTGATGGGGCAGAGCTCTTTATTTTTACCATGCCTTTTGCAGATCCCTTCTGGCACTCTGTGGGGATCCCTCCAGTACTGCACACAAGTTGTAACACCCCACAAATCCTCTGGATCAGCATGTGCAGGCAAGTGCTGGATGGAAGAAGTTCTAATATGTGTGTGTGTAATAGATAGGAATCAAATCACTAAGCTGTAACAGACTATTTTCTTGTACATTTTATTTTTGTATATAAAGTGTTGTATATTTGTTTTACTAAAATGTTTTATATATGACATGTTTACTTTTTCTCACGGAAGAACTCTGAGGATGAATTCCAGCATCCTTGAAAATACCCAAACAGATGTGCTGTTGACAGAGACAGTTGGAGGGGTTTTTTCATGACTCATGAAAGCACAAGGAACTTAGTTTCCTCTCATTTTCTACCTCCCAGCCTCTTCCAAGAGCAGCTGGTGGGTGGAATTGTACATGTCAGGGGAGGGGAGCACTGGTGCTGTGCATTGTGGAGTAGTTGGTTTGCATCTGTCATCATCTGCAAGTCAGACCTGACTCAGAGCAAGGTTACACGCTACACCAAAATAATCCTGTGCAGCAAGTTCCTGCTATGGATGTTCCTATCAGCAATACCATTGGCTGCTGGGATTAAATCAGCAGTGAAGCCCCAGTTAAATACCTCAGGTTTGCCTAAAAAGAAAGCACAGGCACAATTCAGAAGGCAAGGGGAAAGCAAGCTGGTTTTCCCCTGAATATTTGATGCATTTGCTACACTTCATGCTGTAAAGGCCTAATGTTATTGCATCATGTATAGTAGGATACAAGTGAGGCTAAGGCAGTGTGTAAGAGCCACAGCCACTGACACTGCCTGGAAAACCCCCGTGCTGTGCTGGCCCTTGGGGAATAACTTCATTTTCTGGGCCAGAACTGAGGAGAATATTGGGCTGAAGGAGAGGAAGACCCAACCCAGAGGGCTGGAACAAAGAAGATATTTCCTACTGCCTTTGGCACAGGCTCTGCTGCAGCCTGACCTGCAGGGTAGGGACAGATGTGGGGCTTACTGAGGGAAGAGGGAAAATGGAGTGCCAGGTCATGGGTCTCAAATCCAGCACAGCAAGGTGGAGGGGCAGCCTGGGGATGGGGGAGGCTGGGCAGGGTCTCTTTGTCCTGTTAGTCATTAACCAGCCCTCCCTGGCACAACCTGAGTCAGGCAAGCCCAGGAAGCACCTTCTAGGTGACAAGGGCAGAGAGCAGCTTCTGATGACATCCTGGCCCTGCAGGGGTGGCAGCTGAGAGTGTGGGGACTGTGCTGTCCCCCCAGAGCTGTCACACTCCCTAGCAGGGTGTCTGGCCTGAAGATTCACATCTTGGGAATCCCATCCAGTTGGGAATCCCCAGGTACCTGGGCTGCCTGGAAGTCACTCACACCCGAAGTCCTGCAGATCTAGAGCAGGAACATTTTGTGCACAAGCAAATCACCCACTGGATTCTCAGCCTTCCAGTACTTAAAGTGAGATTATAAAAGAGACAGAGAGCAACTTTTACGTCAGGCAGACAGTGACAGGACAAGGGGGTATGGCTACAAACTGACACAGGGCAGGGTTGGATTGAATAGATATTAGAAAGAAATTCTTGACTCTGGAGCATCATGAGGCTCTGGCACAGGCTGTCCAGAGAAACTGGGGCTGCCCAATCCCTGGAAGTGTTCAAGGCCAGGTTGAGAGGGGCTTGGAACAACCTGGTCTAGTGGAAGGTGTCCTTGCCTGTAGCAGGTTGGAGTAAAATGAGCTTTAAGGTCCCTTACAGCCCAAAACACTTGACGGTTCTATGATTCCATGACCAGATTTGTGTCCTGGTCAGCTGCAGCAGCAGCTTCTACCAGGGAAAGAATGTTGGGCTGCAGGACCTAGAGCTACCTGTAGCCCTGGGAGAGGACACCAGCTCAGCATCACCAGCACAAGGAGGAAATCAGATTTAAGAGCCCTTGCAAGTTTACCACACATGGTGGGAGGGGGCAGGAGAGAGAAGGGAAACTTTCTATGATGCAAACACTGCTAAAAATAAAGTAGAGATTAATTCACCTATTCATGCATTAAAAGGGGCATGCTTTTCACAAACATGCTCAGATACAACCACCCCCCTCCCCCCCAGCACTGAAATGTTCACAGAGGAAAGGTTAGACCAAGATCAGGGAATAAAGCAGTAGCAAGTGCCTTACACCCAGGGACCAGAGACATGCTCCAAGACTATTTTATCAGGATGTTGGAAATGCTTACCCTTGTTACCTCTCAAGGTACCTGCGTGTCTGACTGCATGTTGGGTATTTTATTAGTGAAAAGTGGTAAAGTCCCATGACAGAATTTGGTAGTTATTCAGCCATTGAAGCATGTGGATGGATAAATCCACACCAGGTATTTTGTTGTCAGTTTAGTTGTTTTGAACTCTCTTGGAGGAGAAGAAAAACAGAGTGGTGCTCTCCAGCTCCTGAGTGGGGTGACTTGGGGGATGTGATGCTGAGCTGATGCCTGACTGGCTCCTCCATCACCTCCAGGGCAGGTGGGACTTGTAGGAGCAACAGACTAGAGAGACTTTTAGGCTACTTGTACACAGAGCAGCATCATCAGCTCTTTAGGATAAACTCCCTGCATAGGCTATGTGATAGAAACAGTCTTAAACCTTGACACTGGATTTTTCTGAACTTGCCTATCCTAATCAAGCTCTTCATAAACCCAGTAATCTTCTGTTGGAATAAGAGTTGTTTCCACCTGTCATATGCACACAGCTAAATTCAACTGGGAAGTATTCACATCGCACGAGAGCAGGCCCCTGGGGAGAGCTGCTCAGCCCTTTCAAACCCAGCCAGAGCAATAAAGGAAAGTTCCTATGGGTAGGGCTCAAAGGGGTTCATAGCAGCTCTTATGCTATGAACCTTGCATGACAGAGAGAAAGATCTAAAGGAAGTGAAGCTGTTGTAAACATACAGATAATTTCTCTGTGGTGGAAAACAAAAAGGAATCATTGCATAATCACTGGTCATTTAGAAAATGAATGGAGCTATTGCTGCAGGCTTGGAAGGCAGAGGTTTTCCATTACCTGCACCATCCTAACACCATAACTGGCTGCAGCTCACTTGTAAGCCTCGAAACCATTCAAAAACAAACTAAAAAAAAATCCCTTTATTTAGCTTTAGAGCGTTAGACCATTAACAGGACAAAACTTCCTGAAAATAACATGACAGTCTCAGAAACATTCCCACATCCTGTATGCAGGAAAGCTCTGCAGCACCTCAAGCACAGATTTTGCCCTGCTGCATCCTGCATCAAGGTGGAAGAAGCTGCTGGTTCATGACAGCAGAGGTTTTCAGTGCTGCAGAGGCAGGATCTCACACATCTAGTATCTGCAGCTTTTCCCAGGGAAAACATGGGACCTGTAAACAAGGAGTTGTTGCTTTTCCCCCAGTCTTTGTCCAAATGGATTCTTAGTGAATGGCTTATGATGCCTGGAGAAGCCTCTGGCTCTTGGCTGGCCAGAGCAGTGGCACCTCGTGTAACCTTTGCCCACCATGCAGTGGAGCCTGCAGTTATCCTTTCACCTTTGTTTGCTGTGGTGATTGAATCCTGATTATCAGACACATTTCCAGGCAGTCACATGATTTACAGTATCACATCTGGAATGGAGAGCAGTGCTTTGGGCCACAGGTATGAATTTATAACTGAAGAAAACAGTGGGATATTTATTTGTGGTGCAAACTATTGGTTAGAAAGCAAGCAAATGTCTTGGACTTCAAACATTTCTCTCCTGTTGAGGATCATTCCTTCTCTCCAGTTCCACAAGGGCCCATTTCCCCCCTGTATTTGTAAACACAACACAAGGAAGACAGAAACTTTCTAAGGGCAAAAACCTCTCTCAGAGACTTGGGAGGGCCAAGGAAAGAAGTGTCATCTGTAGATAAGTTAGTGCTAGAACTTAGATGGGGAATCATCTTCTCTAGAAAGGGAGATAAGGAGGAAAGTCACATTTTCATGGACCAATTGTATCTAAGTCGTGTCCCTTTCACCAATTGCTTCAGTCCACTGCCTGTAACCCCTCCCACCACAGTGCTGCACTTCAGAGCTGCTTTTTCTCCCACATTTCTCTATCCCCTTTAATATTTCTCTCACTGTTAACACGTCCCTGTCCCTCTCCAGCCCTTCTATGTGCAGAAAAACCCAAGGCAGTAATAAAAGCAATAACAAAAGCAACAATAAAACCTCATTGGTGCAGCAGCATGGTGCAGGTAGCTCCAGTTACTTGCACTGCCACTAACCTTTGGTCTCATTTGTACTGATAAGGTCAGGATGTGAATTCAGCCAGCATGGTTCCCTGCCATGCATTCTGTCCTAGCACAGCCTCCCCAGAGAAGGGAGGAGCTGGGAAGGGATGAGCTGGGAAGGGATGGGAAAACTTCCCATGTTCCCTTCCAGAGTTTCAACAAGAGCATGGCATGCACTGCCACCAGCTGAACTCTCAAAGGCACATCAGCCCAAGCCAGCAGAAGTCATAAATTGCCTAAAACCTAGAAAATCTGCTCATCCTGCTGGATTTGGTCACCAGCTTGATATGAACAGAGATGTCACACACAGTATGAAGGACTCAGGGCTGCCAGGCGTGAACATTCTCAGTCATTGGCTGCCTTGCTGACTATGGTGGAAGGGCAGTGCCAGATCACAGGCAGCACGACAGGGAGATGGGGTAGCCAGGAGGATCTGTAGCCACAGGGCTCAGAGATGAGGAGGGCCAGGGTCTGGGCAAGAAGCAGATTAGATGACCCACCCAACCAAAACCTCTGTGCCAGAAGTTACCAGAGTCTGTCTCTGCATAAACACCAAGGCAGTTACCATCTGTTCTGGTGTATAAGGCTGGAAAACTAAGTCAAGACAAACACATGGATGAAATAGGCACTGGGAAACAATTAGCAGGAGATATCCAGGAATAAGGAATCTAATCTGCAGAGGAAACAGGACAGCAAATCCAGCCTCTCTCCTTGCTCTCTGACAGCTGACACAGTGTGGCTGTTCTCAGCCTTTTTAACTTCAGAATGATCTACTCCCTTCATTTTGCTCATGATTCATGCAGAAACCTCACCATGAAGCCTACTGAAGAATCTGGCAGTCAGCACCTGGCCAGCCCAAGATGTCAGGTGGGATGAGGGGTAGATGTTGTCACAGCCCACTCAGCATAGACCAGCCTCTCACAGCTCACCAGTGTCTCCCAGCTGCCAAAAACCAGTAGGGATGAAATGTTGAGTTGGTGGCCCATCAGGCTGCTGGGGCACCCATCTCCTGATCCAAAACAGCAACACACATTACCACATGAGCATCCTGAGCTGTGATGAGAGGGTGGGTGCTCAGCTGTCACAGCTCACCACCTGTTTTGGGGTAATAGTGTCACACTTCAAGCAAGGACTCCTGTCTATTGTGCTTGTTCCCCATCACAATGACACATTGTGGGCACGTGGTCACAGCATCAAAGCTGGGGCAAGCCAAGATGTGTCCAGCATCTTCTGGGGTCCTTCCAGGGGAATTCAACCTCAATAGCATTACATGACAGCCTGAGCAGAAACAGCTGCCTACCAGCCACGGGCAGAGGGAAGAACTTTGTTTGTTCTATTTTTATGGATCAATGGTTGAAAACACAAAAACAAAGGGAGCGGTAAAAGGCAGGTTCTCAAAGGGAGGAGGAAGGAGAAGGGTCTGAGGAACTCTAGGCAATCAGGAAGTAGCTGGATGTTTTGCTCCTTTCAAAGCATGGGTGGTTTGGCATTGATAACACAGAATGAAGGACAGAAAACAGCATAAGGATGCTGGCCCTAATTCAAATTGGATCCAGCACAAGCATTACACATATCATCTATTCGTGAGCAGCGCTATTAAATAACAAGAGCCAGGTTAAGCACAGCCTATCCACTAAATATGCCCAGTTCCAATATCTCCATTGCAAGAATATATTTCACTGAGTTTGTTCTTTCATCAGCTTAATACTACAGATTTCACCAACAGTCTTCAGGCAGCAGAAGCTAACAGGGAAGACAAGTCCAGACAGGTACAACTTAGTTTTCACCAGCTTTATTGCTGAAGAAAGCAGACAGAACAGGGAGCAGAGTGAGGACTGTGCTGGCCTGTTCCAGCCTTGTGGCTAGTTCTTAGCATATTTTTATCAATTCTGGAGGGATGTGGCATAGATTACTAGTGGCAATACTTAAAATCAGCAAGTGAACCATTTAGACATCTACATTTCACACAAGTAATAATTCTGTGTTACATCCAGCAGCTGTCATTCCTGTGCAGGGCAATCCTTCACCATCAGCTTTGGAGAAGCCTCACTGGGTTTCTTCTGCCTAGCCTGTTTCACCCCATGCTTCTGGAAGCCCCCAGACAGGCTTCCCACAGAGAAACATGAGGAGCTTTGCTGGAAGCACAGGCTGAGCTCCTCAGTCCCATTCCTAATGAAGAGCTCAGCTCACTTCCCTCCAGTATTTTGTGTTAAACAGGTAACAAATGTTCTACCTAATCAGCATCCTGAGGAACAAGCAGCCCACCAAGGTGCTTCATTACAACACACACACCTTTAGGTACCAGGAGCATCCAGGGGTTAAAGAGTGGGAACAGCCTTTGACCTGCTCACAGGTATGAGGAAGCCTTGAAATAATATAAAATAATGATTTTTCTGGGTTCCACAGCAGGGTGACATCTCCTTCCACCACCAAGGAGCACAGCCAGGCTGAGTGGGTGTCCTGCCAAGGCAGTTTCTCTAGGATCAGGAATGATTCTGCTCTGGCAGCTTTTGCAGGGACTAAAAAGGTCTGGAGAAAAGGATGCTCAGGGGTAACCTCATTGCTCTTTACAACTCCCTGACAGGAGGGTGGAGCCAGGTGGGAATCAGCCTCTTCTCCCAGGTAATAAGTGATAGGACAAGAAGAAATGGCCTCAAGTTGCGCCAGAGGAGGCTTAGATTGGATATTAGGAACAATTTCTTCATGGACAATGTTGCCAAGCCCTGGAATGGGCTGCCCAGGGCAGTAGCGGAGTCACCATCCCTGGAGGGATTTAGAAGACGGGTAGATGTGGCACTTGGGGACATGGTTTGGTGGTGGGCCTGGCAGTGCTGGGGGAATGGCTGGACTCGATCTCAGAGGGCTTTCCAGCCTAAATGCTTCTGGGATTTTGTAGCTACAGACCCCCACAGTGGGATGGAGGCAGGACCCTGCTGGGGCCAGGGGAGCTGCACATAGCTGACATTTGACCATTCTCTATGCCAAGGCTGGAGCACTGATGCTGTGCCACATAAACACACTGCATGGAACCTTAAAGATCCAAGTAGAGACAAAATTTCTGTATTTCAGGGGAAACAGCTAATTGCCCTGGGGAAGGTCCTTATTGTGAAGAGGAACAACTTGCTCCCTAAGCCGTGTTTAGAAGCTGAGGGCTCACACTGGAGCAGAGGTGTTTCCCTGTTTTAGAAACTAGGAGGTATCTGCAGAAGCATTGGGAGCCACCAGGGTGATGGGTGGCAGGGGCTGCACTCCCACCTCCCACAGCCTTGGCTGGAAGGAGCTGCCCCATCATCTCAATGACCTATTCACACAGCCCTTGTCATGACAAGGAGGAAGATGCTGGTCCTCCCAAGTTTGTTTCTTGCTTTCAGAGCAGGACCTGGTGAGATGTGAGTGTAAGGACCCAGGTGTTGCCCTTACCACAGTGCTCTCCTCCAAGTGGAGAGGATGTGCAGGAAACCCACTGGTGCCCTCCCACACATGGCATGAGCACAGCACCCAGGTGGCACAGACCTGTTCCCACCGCTTGGAAAGGGCCTGCACGGCCTCATCTTCAACCCCTTTGCAGAACAACAATGCAGGGGCAGCTGAGCTGTTGGAGTGAAAGCCCCTCTGGACCCAGGCCCAGACGAAAGCCAACAGCACAGGGGTTGAATTAAAACCTTTGGATAAGCTGAGATACGTGAAGTTGCACCAAAGTGAAATATAGATTTTTAACTTTTAGTAGAAATATATGCTAAGTACTTTAAACATTGAAAAGCTTCAGCAGAGACCTTAAACACAGTTTTTACTGCAGCAGTGTTACCTTTTCACAGAATTTCTTTACTTTAGATAAAACATAGATAGAATTATACTGTTCACATTTTTCAGATAGTGTTCACATAAACAATAAGAGCTGATAGAAATTATATACACAAATCGGTGTAATACCTATGTAATACTTGTGTAAGATTTATGACTATTAGAATTAGACCAGGATAGGTTAAGAAAAGAAAAACTGGAATTGTGTGTTAATCTTACTGGTCAATTAATAAATATAATCCACACTTCTGTAAGTTTAGAGAAGAAGAAGCAGCTATATTCTGCTTGCTGTTTGCCTGCTGCTGCTACTGCTTGGCCTTATCGTGTAACCCCTTCAAACTCTACCTTCAGAAAACTATGAGACTATGAAATAAAGAATTTTAGCAAGACAGCAGCCTCCTCTGCTCTTTCACCCTCGTCCGAAAAGAAGGGTATCCCATCAAAAGCTCAGCACTGAGCCACCTCTGTGGCACAGTTTCACAACGAACTTGCTTCTTCAGCAAATCTCAGGCACCTTGTGTCTGGGGAATAGGAACCTCAGCCACTGAGATCTACAGGATGTAAGCTCAGCTCTGTAGGAAAATGAACTTGCTACAGTGTCAAAAACTCAATAAAAAACTCAAGAACTTGGCACACAGGACACATCTGCTGCTGCAGGCACCCCAAGCTCACAAGTGCCTGCTGGGGTAACCCACTGTGTGCCATGAAGAGCCCAGCACAGCTTTTTGCTCTGGAAAACAAACACAGAAAATTGAGAAAAACTAGGAGAAAGGCTCATGGTACACTTGAGAACAACTTACAGCCTCCTGCACCTCTGCTGAGCAAACCACCATTTCCTGAACTGAGGTGTCAGGCATGAAATATTTCACATACTGGAGCAACCGTCACCGTCTGCTAAGTGACAAACAGAACTTTAGCCTTTCCTGGTATTTAATGCATAAATCAGGGTGTGTCCTTTATGTCTGTTTGTGATTCTGTAATTGGAAACATGCTGTCTTGCTTGGGGAGGCAGCAGCAAAAATGTTTGTGTAGCCAGTGTAGATTTAGCCCAAACGACTTTATATAGTGTGCAGTCTCCTGCTGCTGCTGCAGGAGCACTGCCAGAAGTACCTGTGGGCATCAGGTAAGGCCATGTCTGAAAAACCAAGAACATGCTTCCTTTTCCCCATTTATCCATAGATTTATCCATTCCTTCCACTCCACATCTCACCAATGGGAAGTGACTCAGCTGTAACTCATGAGCTCTTGGATCTGGAAGGCTGATCTCTGCAGAAGCATTTATTTTTGACATTATCCCTCCAGGCATTCATTGATTATCCGACCAATTCCATACCCAAAAGTGCCAGCAGCCAGTGTGGTCTGGGGCCACCAAGTGAGCTCCTGCTTGGGTCTCCAGTTCATGCAGCCTTTTCTCTTCAGGCCTCCACATGGACATACACCAAGAGAAACACACCCAGAAGATGGAAGGAAGAGATTCTCTCCTCTACCTAGAACAAAGCAGACCATACCTAGAACACTGTGCCCAGTTTTGTGTACTTCAAGTACAAGAAAGACACTGACAGAATGGAGAAATAAGCCCCCAAAGCCTGAAGCCACCAGCACAACCAGGACACTGAGCCTTGGCTGAGAGAGGAGGGGACAAGGGGAGTTGTTCTGCTGGAGAAGGAGAGGCTTTGGGGCTCATAACACTATCCTGCCAGGGATTTATTGAGAGAACAGACCCAGGCTCTCCCCAGGACACATGGTAGGAGCACAAGAGACAAGGGGGACAAGGGGTAAAAGCTGAAACAACAGATTTAGCCAGGATATCAGGCGATGTTTCTTCCTGCAAGGTCAGTCAAACAGTGGGACAGCTCATCCAGAGAGGTTTCTCACATTGGAAACAGCTGAGGGCTACTTAGTCTAACCCAGTGGCTGACCACAAGCAGGATGCTGGACTACAGCCCTCCTGAGGTCCCTTCTCATACAAATTATCTTACAAGACTAATTCTGCCATGTTCTTCATACAGAAACCAGATCTTTCCAAGAGGTGCAGCCCACCAGAAGCTCTCTGCTTTTCCCCTCCTGCTTAGTGCACTGATTTACCACCAGTTTATCATCCTTCTTTAATCAGCAGCCAGCTCCAGACCACACTTACAGAGGAACTATTTTTCTGTTCAATTTTGGTGATATTTCAGTTAAGGTTTATGGTAAGCCTCCTGTTCTTCCACTCCTGCCAGCCACAGGAATACTGCTATCAGTAGCTGTTCCCTCACTTGCTACATGTTTCTCTGCTGCACAAGTTAAACAGCATAAAGCTCCCAACCAATCCATATTGATGAACCAATCCATATCAGCTCCGAAAGCAGAGGTGAATCCCAACAGACTGTACATGGCATTTCTAGCAAAGCCTTTCACACCAGCTGTGGTTTTGGTACACTGAAGTGCTGGCTCAATATTTGCTTTACACTCCAAAAAACCCCCAAAGATTCCAAACTTATTATCCTAGGAAAGATGAAACATCAGTAACAAAACCCACCCTCCTTCCCTAAACCAAGAAATACCGGACCAAAAGCTCTCACTGAATTGGAAGGAGGGAATTAGTTTCATAGGCTGAGACTGCTGTTCAAAGTTGCAGAGGTCCATCTACTGCCCTGTTTCTGGCTCCAGAAGGACAATGAAGAGAGCACAACCAGCAATTCTGCAGAGCTCTAAGAAGCCCAGCCTGTCCTGTCCTCTGATGTATCACAGCTGGGCTCACAAGTGCTTTCAACTTCTCAGGAATTTAATTCCTCAAATGATCTAGATGCAAGAACTAAAGCACAAGAGGCCCCTTGCCCTCCATAAAATGTGAAGGCAATTTTAATGTGCATAATTTCTAAAATAAGCCACAGTACACAATTCCTCATTTCTTACCAAAGTATACAGGAGTGGAGGGTCATTGGCACAGATGAGTTAGAAAGAGGCAGTCGGTGCCTTGGAAGTTCCTTCCTTTTTTGCATGATATTCACATATGGCAGACATTGCCTGCCCTCACACTCCATTGGAAGAGAGGAACAGGAAAAATAAGCACAGAAAAAAAGAACATGCACAGGGAAAGACAGGGAAAACTGGAAATATGGAAGAAACAAAAAATAGAAAAGGAAAGTTAAGAATCAGTAGAATTTAGCTTCTACCATGAATGAACAAAAACCAAAACAAAACCTAACCAAAACAAAATGTTTCATTTTGAAAATGCAACACTTATTTTGCCAGTGACACATCTGTGCAGGCAGCTCCACTAGAACATTTTCCATGTTTTCCTCTACTTTTGAGAGCACTCAGGACTGCTCCTAAATCAGTCTGATTCATGCCAACCCACGATAGCCCGCAGCACCTACTGCATGGAAACCAGTTTTACTGATCTTCAGAGTGTAAAACAGAATCAAATCCAAGAATGACTGAAGCAGCTTTAAGCCACTTGCAGTTCAAACAAGATACAAACTTCCTTATATGTAGTTCTATAATATAAATATTAGTTAAATTTATATAAATATAATATAAAACAGCATTGGAATTGCTTGTTCAACAGTTATTAAAACTGTTATTAAAACAGTTATTAAAACTACAGGGTCTGGGTTTACCTGCCCTTAATTCTTCTCCCAGTGTCCCAGTAAATTAGTTTGGGGTCTTCTCTCCAACCCCAGAATATTGGTAAACCAGTGTACCCCACTGTCAGGACTGCACTTCTGGTATCTCTCAACCACTTCTAACCTTGGGTAACAAGCAACAAACATTTCAAATGATACCAGAGTACCTTTCCTGAGAGGAGCTGATGTGCTGCCAGCCCCTAGCCTGGCTCTGCTCCCCTTGGGAGCCCTGCTTCCAGATAAATGGATCTATTGGCTCCTTTCCCTTGCCCCTGTACTAAATAACATCACTGCAAAGCCCTGGGTGATGGCAGGATGCAGCCACTGAGAAACGCTCCTGGGTCAATTTCACCGTAGAAAACCCCAGTGCTGAGCTCAGCTGAAGAGCTGCAGCTGCTGGTTACAACACTCAAATGCAAATGGAAATAAAAAAACATTCACAAAGTAAACAGCACCACACTGGAGCATGCAAAAATGCATTACAGCAGCATTACTTCCTATTTCATTTTCCTTACAGCTCTGAAAATAATAGCTGCAGAAGTCAGTGGGGCTTTTGGGGACAGTTGCTTGTAATCAGGCTGCTGTGGGACTGGCTGAGTACTCAGTAGCCATGTACAGACCTACCACTTCCATAGGATCATCACTTAGGGTGGAAAAGCCCTTTAGAAACTATGGCCAGAGCCCTGCAGATAGCATGGTGTAAATGTCTTACTCTAGCTTGTATTGCTTGTAGTCATAAAAGAGAGAAAACTTATGTAGAAAGAATAATAAAAACCCTTTTGAAGACAAAACCCAGTAGGAACAACAAAGATTAATTTAAAATAGCTCAAGTATGTCTTTGTCCAAGGCTCAGAAATCCTTGACAAGCAACTGGGAAGAGGACATGGAGAGAGTGAAAGAGGCAGTATTAGGAAACGGGAACTGAAGCAATATCTACTGATGGGAAAAGAGAAGTGACCGGGATATTTCTCAGCTGGTTTCACATCTAGGCACCTCCTTTTATGCACAATCATTCCTGCTTTATAACAGGTGGGAAAGCGAGAGGTTGGAGCCAGACCCCAGATTGCCCAGGGTATGGGGCTGATGGAAACACATCATCATGTGGGGACTGATTTATGAGGCACTTCTGATTTAAGAGAGAATTTTCCCTTCAATGCAAAACCAGCACACTGCCAGCAGGGATACTCATGCTTGATGTGGTTGTAGCATACGCATTACCTCCCTCGAAATATGTGGTTGTGAGTTTATTTTAGAATAGCCAAATACACAGGAGGGTTTATGTTTCTGCTTTCTTATATTTACATATAAACAAACCACTTAAATGTACCCCAGCACCACAACAGCCAGCAAACCCAGCTACACCCATGGAGATTGGGCTCGGTTTAATTTCTAACAACTCTGCCAAGCAGGGATTCCCATTCTTCCTATAGTAACTTGTGGCGATGTACTTTGTTTAAAGACAAGTTTGGAGAGGCTGTTTTATTGCAAGTGTTTCCTCAGTACCAATTTCTCACATTTTCATCTATCAGCTGCTTCATAGAACCACAGAATGGTTTGGGCTGGAAGGGACCTTAAAGACCATCTCATTCCAACCCCCCACCATGGGCAAGGACACCATGCAATATACCACAGGTTCATTTTTCACAGTCTTTTATCAGAGTAATTTAGAAACACCAGCAGACTCTGGCAAGAGGTGGTGTGATGACTGAACTCACTTTGAAGCAGCCTGGGAAATATTAACCACAAACATGAAGTGAACATACCACAGCCACAGGGTTTTTGACTTTTTTCCCCCCTTTTCTTAGTTCTTTGGGGTTTTTTTAGCTCATCAGCCATGATACCTACTATAAAGGTATTTGTAACACTGCAGAAAAGAAGAACTCAAAATTCCAGAGGTGCATTTCATGCAGTACCAAATAGAGTTTCCTCCAGTTTACTAACTTAAATTTGACTTTTGCTGTGTCCCAGTAGAATACTCAGCTTGAAAGAAGCATATGTTATAATGGCATATGTGAACCAATGTGTTACATGTACAAAGGAGAAATTACTCCTGCCGACATCTTTGAGAACACTTTAATTACTAAAATAGGTATTCTCCTTTTCCAAAACATGTTTTATTTAAGTTGCTTTTTAACACCCTTAATTTAATTTTCAGTGCAGCAGCCAAATAATCTCTAGATAATATTTGATTAGGGTACAGTACTCTATTTTTAGGATAAGTCTATATGGACTTGCACAGATGTGAAAGTGAAAACCCAAAGTTAAGTGAAAACCCAAAGCCTGGTATGAGAACTGATCCCTGGTTCAAACCTCCTTAAATAACTGTTAACAGCCCCAGAAGACTAGATAATTAAGATACAATGTATACACTCAGGTCCCCATGTGCCTATGGTAATATCTGATCTATTTATCTAATTAATAAAAAATCCAATTTCTAATGCACCATGTAGTTCCAGGAAGGCAGAGATCTTCTCAACACAGGGATTAAACTGAGATTAATTAATTTAGCAGAGGTTGGGCTTTATTTCATATCAGGCAGATGGAAGGCCTTGCTGTGGACTCCTGCCTTCAAGCATTTGGCCAATGGAATGCAGAGATGGTCTGGTAACAGTCTTGGTAGGGTCAGTGTCTGCACATCAGTGAAGATAAATCAGGTGGTAATAGGAGTGTGAGGAAGGCCAAAATCTCCAAGAGCGAGATGAGATGACGTAAGGTGTAAAGTGTCCTTCATCCCAGCCCAGGCACAGCTGAGTGCCCAGGTGGACGGCTGGTTCCATCAAAATGAATCCACTTCGCACATACCCGGCATTTCCAGAGCTCTTACAGAGCAGACACGGGTTGTATTCTGGCTGCATAATACACAGGAAATGCCAAAATTAAGATCTTAATCTTCACCAGTTGCAAAGCCATGGCTGTAAACCTCCACTCAAATTCAGAACTAACTCAAACATCTTTATTCCACTTTTCACTGCGGTGTCCTCTTGTCACCTCAGACACCCCAGTGAGAGTTCTCCCATGGCCATCTGCAGCCAGAGCTGCTGGGTGTGGAGACAATCAACTGCTGCTCCATGAGAAACACATCCCTGCTTCCAATAGGGGGGATTTCCCAGCCTTGCCTTCATCCCGTGCCTCTTCCAACTATAATCCATGTATCAAGAGCTGTAAGGAAAAAGGACAATGTTAACATATTGACTATCATCACTGTATTTCTAGATCAGCTTATATAAAGTATTCCTTCTTCAACAAAGTGTATCCATTTCTTCATATGCTGATACTCCATCTCCCTGCAAGTGTTGTGTGTGTATCTATATCTGAATCTGTATCTATCTGTTTTTAAAACACTGACTTCACAGCATGTTACCTGTGATATACTTTAAAAAGCACTTCTGTGACTGGCATGTCTGTCTACACCCTCCCATCTCACAACCTTATTCTGGTTATATCAGAAAGACTCATATTCTTATTTAATAACTTATTTATCTATACAAAATGTTTAGAGTTGCAAGCCAATAGAAAGGACTGCCTTCAAGACTTGGACCTGTGAAAATAGCTGATGACAGCAGATGGACTTTTCTCAGCCACAGGGTGAACAAAGTATATAGTATAGTTTGTTTTAAACTATTATTTTTTCCTGGTTAAAATAGTTCCTCTGTCAGTAACAAAAGAAAAAAAAAAAAAAGAAAAAAAAAAAAGAAGGCTGGAAATAGCTTTTGTCAACTCCAGGAAAGCCCTTGCAGAAGCCTGATTGCTTCTCAGCCAGTTATGCTCCACTGGGACTGACTCATGCATCGTCCTGGGAAGAGCTGCACTGATAATCCTGTTTTTAGAGGGCTTCAGACCATACTTAGGCTGAACTTCCCTGGACAACAGAGGTGGCTGGTGGCATAGAAAATTATATTAATAGCATTGTTCTCATGGCATCTGTCACCTCCACCTTGTAACCTGCCTGCACTGGTGACAGTGAAAAAGCACATGAACATACAGGAATCACTCAGTTATGTCATGAAAGAAGATGAAATCAAATACTTCAATGTGTAGAGCATTATTTGTCTCAAGTAACTGAAACAAATTTTGAAATAGGACTTGTTTGGAACTTTCTCATCTCAGCATTTTTGGCTTAGAAAACATGGGTTTTATCAAAAGAGATTTCCCACAAGTACATTTGAGTTTTGCTTAAATTGCCTTATATGAATATAAAATCAAAATAAAACATTTCAGTTGTGTTTATTAAAAAACAAAACAAAACCAAAAAAACAACCCAACAAAAGGCACAAAGGACAGCTGTCTTATTGAAATGAATGAATAGATTTCACTTTTGCTCAGCTGGACCATGTCCTGTGTCCATCTGAGCTACCATCAAGCTATGAACTTTCTAAAGTCATTTCTGCACTTCCTGACTCTGCTTCTGTGCCCAGAGTCCTTACCCAGACTACATCACTCATAACATAATCTAATTAACCTTTAATTAATCTTGGAGCTACCCCATGGACATTCCTGATCACTAGTGAGACTGTTGCCAAGGGATGAACCCGATTCCCAAGGCACCCTTCCCTGTTTCAATATTAAGGTCGGTGACTGTTCCCAGAGCAGGACTCTGCTGCTTTTTTGCTGTATATGGAAAGGTGACGAGAACCACTAACAATTTGGATTTTCAGCTTTGTACCTGACAAATTCTTTTCTCTCCATTAATGCCCAGTAGCACACTCATAAGGCAAGATAAGGAGAAAGCATTGAGACCAACAGTGACATAACATGGCTAATTAGTAAGTTGAGTCACAGTCACTATGTTGAAATTTCCTGTGAAGATTGTGTTTCATTTTCTTATGGTATTGGTTTTTTTTAAAAGTTGATGAAAACTCCTTTTAAGCCCATCTAAAGACAAGCCAATAAATGCAAGTAGACTTTCAAACATGCAAGAAGTTAAAATAGGTTAATTCCTCAAGGCAAACTGACCCCTCACCAAGAACTGTGCCATCATTTTCCTCCTGTCACCCCCTGCTCCTCACATTGCAGCAGCAGCATCCGCCACAGTTCTCTGCAGGTTTGCTCACCACCAGCCCTGCATTCACAGCTATTTTTGGCAATGCTGCTGTGCAGCAGCCAAGTTCTCAGACTTCATTTGCGTGATTCTTCAGAACTTCCTCCAACTAAGTGTTTGGGTTTTTTTCTCCATCCTGAACTCAACATTTTTACTCTTCCTGGGTCAACCAGAAGGCATCTAGTCTTGGCATCATTCCTATCTGCCTGGGCCAGTTGCAGCAGTTCTTATGACCCGTGCCAGTTCCCAGGTGGGTGGAGCAGGATGAGAGGGAGGGGGGACCCGAGGTATTTACTAAGAGCCCATCAAAAACTCTGTAGAGCAAACTTAGCCCCTCCAGAGCTAAAAGGGCATGGATTTGTGTGCATCCCCATAGGAAGGCAGTTCCCAAGCAGCTTTCTGCTGAGTACCTGCTTTGTGGACTGAAGGCAAAGTCTTGGGGGTCTAGGGCATCACCAAAACAGAAGAAAAAGTCATTATCCCATTCTGCTCAATGCATGCCAGACCACACCTGGAATAGTCTCTTCAGTTTGGTCCCCACAAAGATGTGGACAAGCTGGAGAGGGTCCAGAAAAGGGCCACTAAGATGACCCAAGTACTGGGAAGTTGCTGCAAGAGGAAAGGCTGAGACAACTGTGGTTGTTCAGCCTTGAGAAGGTCCCAGAGGAGACCTTATCACCATACTTCAGTATTTCAAGGATGGCTACAAAGAAAATGGAGACTCCCTTTTTATAAAGAGTCACATGGAAAAGGCAAAGGGTACAAGTTACTCCTGGAGAGATTCTTATTAGTCAGAGGAGGAAAACATTTCACAGTAAGAACAATCAGCCATTGGAATAATGTCCCCAGGGGAGCAGTGGATCCTCCAGCTGTTGACATGTCTACGATTCAGTTGGACAGGGTGCTGGGTTATCTTGTCTAGAAAGTGCTTTTGCCAAGAAAGGTTGGACCAGATGATTCTTGAGATCCCTTTCAATATGGGATTTTAGGATTCTATTTTTCTTCCCATCCCTGTTTTTTACATTTATTTTGAGCCTGTGCTGGGTTCCCTCCTGCTGAGGACTTCACCCAGCACCTGGTACATGCCAAGGCTCTGAGTTATTGAATGTGGAGGGGAAGGCAGAGGAAATGACACTGTGGGAGGTTAGTGCAGGGGTGCTGTGAGCAGACAACACCCCATACACCAACAACATCCTGCCAAGCACAGAAGGCTCCATTCACTGATAGCCCTGCAGATCCTCAGTGTGAACACCATGGTACACAAGGTCTACACAAGGGTCCTGGATGCACATCAAGCTGGTGCAGATATCACATTGTCCCTGCTTGCTTTACAACAGGGGATGGCTGACCTCTTTAACTGTCCACTCTTGTTCACTAACAAAGTACCAAGTGCAGGCTGGGGCCAGGCTGGGGGCAGGCTGGGGGCACCGGTGCTGCTGGGACAACCTCTGCCAGCGCCTCACCACCCTAAGGGAACAATATGCAGTCACATTACTGAATTTTGCCCCCTCAAGTTGCTGACTCAGGTTCAGCTCCTGGTAAGCTCCTGCTGCCCCCAGGCAGGGCAGGGCAGCAGGAAGGACAGAGCACAGCCAGCAGTTACTGTAGCCCTTAAAAACAGCTGAGTCAGCCCTAACACATGATAAACTGTTGACTCATATTTGCAGTTTCTTTGGTTTTAATCAAAATGCAACTGTGGAGAAATCACATGATGCCATGCTCTCACAGGAAAGCTCCAAATGGATTTTTATCATTTGGAGTAAACTCATGCTTTTCCTTTATTATCTAGTGACCTTAAAATGTTAATTGCAGCATTTTTCAAGAACAAACACAATTCCGAAGTTCCTGTTTTCAGACACCTGGTGAGGGTACAGATTGCAGTAAGGATGAGATGAAGCTATTGCTCAGAGAAAGCACTACACAAGCAGTGTGACTTCAGCTGTGAAGTTCTGAAGGCACAGGAGAAATTAAGAGGAGATTCCAAGGCAATGCCGTGAGAACAATCAATCAGAAACTGGAAATGGCACATATTAAAGGAGTTAACCACAGAAGCATGCCTTTGGTGCTACCTGCCAGGATTACAAAGGCCAGCAACTGAGTTAGGGAATCAGTGCACGGCTGGAAGCCTCCATCAGCTTCACAGCATTTGCTCCCTTTTCTGTAGCACTTTGCCATATGGGCCTGATCCAACACCCATAGGGATGTTTTCCTGCATCCCTAGCAGGCTTGTTTATATTTTTGGTGGATCTAAAAGCTCACAATCCTTGTGTGGGCCAATGCTGGAAAACATACCAGCTTAAAAATTTTTATATATGACTTTAGCCAGGTTTGCTCATCTTTGCCCCGGGGGAAGGGAACTGAAGCTTCTTTCCAGGGCATTGTTTCTCTAGGTGAGGCGTGAGGGGCTCAGCATTTCAACAGACTGAGAGTAGCCCCAACAAGATAAGGCCTTGGATGGGAACATCAACAGAACATCAGCGGCCATCTACTGACATCTACCCCAGACTCTGCCTCTGGCAGAATTGGAGACATCTTCTCTGGAAAAGACTGATAAGAAAATCAAGGAATGAAAATCGAATTAACATCAGAAGTGAAGAAATCTGGATCCTATAGGAGACCAAATACTAAGAACTACACAACTTGAGACCAATGAATGCTTGTCCAATTAGTCTCTATGCGTTTTGACTGTATAAAAGATCTGAAAAATCCAGTAATGTTATGTGTCATGGAATGATTCTCTCTGCACACCCGGGCTATGTGTGGATGAGATGATCTCTGTGGTACATCCCGGCCAGTGAATAAAGTAATACCTTGACTCTCTAACATTAAAAATGTTGTTGGAGGGTTTTTTGTTTTTTCCCCCAGTTTCAGTGACACCAACATTGTCCAAACCCCTGACTCTGAAGAACCCCAGGCATTTCTTGAGCTTCCTCTGATGCGCTCAGCATCAGCTCCTGTTAGAAATTCCCAACAACTCCCAGAAGTTTCCAAATAGTTGCCTCATCTGCAGGCAAGACACACTGGGCAACAGCTTGTTCCTTGGGGCTGCTGGACGAGCAGCTAGCAGTTCCCATTTGTGGAGCACGTGTATGGCTCCATTCCCAAAAGCTTCCCATCCCATTCTTCCCATGTCACACAGCACTTCTTTTCAACTCTGAGAACTCCTGTAGGAATAATGCTTCATCTCAGGAACACCTGAATATCTATTATCACCTTAATTGAGCTTTGATTTATTCAAGCAGTTAAAATAAAACAACAAAGCAAGGCTGAGAGTATGGAAAAACTCAGCTGCCTGGCTATCCACCTAAGAAACTCTGATATCTTGATTCACCTTAATCATCTGAATCAACAATACCACGAAGGTCATTGGGGCAACTGCTGTGCATGAACAGGAAGCAGAAATGGTGCTTAAGGCAGATTAGGATCAGGAAATGTGCCTCTATTTGCTTTTCCTCTCTCCTGTACATCCATTACCTCTAAATCAGCAATACTGGCATATTTCCTAGTCTACAGATGCACATTAACAATTATAGAGAGGTTCAGGTGAAAAGGGCTGAAGATGTGAAACCACAAAGGTTGTGAATGGTTCAGGAGAGCTGGAACCTTGGGAAGCACTTAGGTGCCAAGTGTGAGTATTGGCTGCAGAATTCCTCTGCGGACAATGCTGGATGCAAAATAAGCACTAAACCAGGGAGGAGAGATGCTCTGGAAAAAAATGAGAAAGGCAAAAATCTGCAGCTAAGTACTTCAGAAGGTGTCCCAGATGAATATTCATTTTTGAATTTATTATGCTGCACAGGTTATTAGAGACCTATAACAGAGGGCTTTATTTCCCCCTCACTGCCTAGAATTCAGAAGTTCTTGGATCATTTCTTCCTGTCACTGGGATCTGGGACAGAAAATATGCTCCACATGGCACCTGGAATGGATATTACAGGGTTAAACCAGTAAAACTAAATTAAAGCTAATTTATTTAAATAACTCTAGGAAATATTGGCTGTAACACAACTGCAAACCTAAAGTGCTAGCCAGGTTTGTTAAATAATCATAATTAAATCAAATACATCGCCACTAGCAATTTATCATGCTTTACAACAGAATTCATTTAGCAAGATGGTTCAAATTTTTATGAGTTTATTTTATAATACCTGGATATCAGAATAGGGTTTTTTGTATGCAGTCCACAAGCCAAAATTATGATTGCTTTTAGGCTGCAACTAATCAGCTATGAAGCACTCTGCCCATTTCACTGTGTAAGCACAAGGACAAGCACAAACTTTCCTGCCAATCTGGGGGGTTTTTAGCAAAAACCTGAGTTTTTCATGAAGCTGGTTACTTGCAGCCATTATTTTCATTTCAGGAGAATTCCCTTGGTGATATTTTTAATTTTCAGTGGGTTAAACACTGCTGCAGCTTCCTGTGAGTAGTAAAATACTTTAGCTTTGCCATTTTCTGGCACATGAGTACACATTTGTACCTCGCTTTGGGCTGAGCTGTTTCTTTATCCAGACCACACCAAAACAGTGCCCCCTCCCCAGTCTGTTCACCCCTCAGCTCTGCATGTCTCTGCTACTTCACCCTGATCTACGGGAAGCAATATTTTACATTCTGATGACTCAAGGTTCACACAGCACATCATAAGTACCTATTTATGGCACAGTGATCCTTCACATGGCTCCCCACCCCGTCAGGTTTAAAACAATCATGGGCACTCCCCAACACAGTAACCCTGATCCTTGAGGTTGGGCTTGTTCCTTCACACGACAGGATTTATTCCTAGGGTGTCTCGTTCTTGCTTAGTGCAGCCTCTGTGGCCAGGCTTCCACAGCACAGCTGGTGTGACAGTGACAGCACTGAGGTTCTGATGGCCTGCTGTGGTACAGGCACACACAGGTAACTCCAGCACCCTGCATGCACTGAGTTATTTCTCATTCCCTTACTGCCAGGTTTTCCAAGTTACACTGAAACTATAGAGGATTTGATTACATACTTCAAGACACAGCACCAGTAACAACCAGATCACAAGAGCAGGAAACAATGACCAAGCAGAGTAACCCCAGGTTTATCACCTCACCTGCCTCCTGCCAGCTCTCTATGCTTTCATCATCACCAAAATGGCATAAACACAGAATGGTTTGGGTTGGAAATGATCTTAAAGCTCATCATGTTCCAACCCCTTCCATGGGCAGGGACACCTTCCACTAGACCAAGTTGCTCCAAACCCCATCCAGCCTGGCCTTGATAAATTCCAAGCATCTCTAAGCAGCCTGTGCCAGTGCCTCACTACCCTCTCAAGGAAGAATTTCTTCCCAGTATTCCATATAACCCCACCCTCCGCCAGTTTGAAGCCATTTAACAGCCTTGCCTGTTACTCCAGGTCCTTGTTAGGAGACCCACTCCAACTTTTACATTTGCTGATCAGCTTCAAACCAGCACTAAAGGCTACACAGAATACTGCTCCCATTTTTTTAATCTTTTATTTTTCTTTCCTTAGCAGGGTGTGTCCTCCAAGAATACAACACTAACAAAGGAAAGCTTCTGCTAACACAGACTCGGGTCCTCAGGGCTGTCTCTGCACTGCAATGCAATCTGTCCTTAGAAATGCCAGTGCCAGGAGGAAACCAGACACTTTTGCAAATAGGTCCAAATCAAATATGTCAACATTACAAGCCCTAACAAAGAAAAAGCTCACTTGAAAGCTACAAACCTTCCTGCTCAAGGCCATAATACAGTAATGTTCTTGGGGTCACCTCCATCAGGCTCCAAATAGCCCAAGATTTCCCAGCCCAGTGCAGCTGATGCCAGTGCCCAACCTGCACCAGCAGCACCAGTCTGGCTCCAGTGGTGGGGCCAACACAGCACATTGGGAAGGCAGAACTCATCCCAGATATGCTCAGGGTCAGAAACATAGCTGCAAGGTCTGCCAAGTCATCCAGCCCTGAGCTTGAGTGTATTTACAAGGTGGTCTAGCAAGCCTGGCTCTGTCTCCACCTGTCATGAAGAGCTGGATGCTCCAGTCCAGCCCAAATGCCCTCTAATGGAAAGCAAGGCACAGGGAGAAGGGGGACGGGGTACCTCTGCCTTGACATGAAGACCCAGGACCAGGACTCCTACAGCCCACAGCGTGCAGTGAACAACAGTTACAGACACAACTCCCAATCCAAAAGCTTATCTATACTCCAACTGTATTACTTGCACAAAAAATAGTGTTAGCCACCAGGGATTTTTTTTGTCTTTCCTATGATATTTCCAGGGCAAAAGAACAGACATTATCAAGCAGGTTTGATGACTATAAAAGAGAAATATCCTATCACTGAACACTCACACAGTCTTTTTTGTCCCTTTCTCCATGTAAGTTCTTAGTTCTAAATAAAGGAGAGCAGACAAGACAAATTACAGAGGAAGATATACTTGAATAAATAGATATACTTCTTTTTTCCTAAAACTGTCTCAATCCAGTTTATACTGGCTGGGAAACAGCACCATCCATTCTCCTCAACAAACAAACCCTGAGCTACTGATGTGTTCTGCAATCAAGGTCACAGGCCTGGTTTTGCTGGAGCAGGCAGTGAATGCTCTAGCTAGGGCAGAACTCAAAACCTCATGTAAAATGGGCTAAGAATCAACAATTCAGATAATCTGCTGAACAGGAGGAAAAGCATTTAGGGAATGTTTTTCTCACAAAAGAAAAGAGGAAAACTGGAAAGCTTGTGGGTCATCTTGAGTGCTTCCTGCTGAGGAAGCCACAGGGAAAGCTGTGCTGCAGCAGCAAAGCTCCTCTCCACCTGGGTGAAACCAGGACTTTGTTCCATCTCTTTTAGGCTACACCCAACCAGGAAAGAGGAGAGTTCAAAGAGAGAAGGGATGGCTCACCGCTCAGACCTGTCTGAAAAAATAAAAGTAATTTCCCAGCTGTGAAACTCACTTGGGGTGTCAGTGCCTTAAAATAGCAGCTGTGACTCTGCACTGCAAACAGTGGCTGCTCTGTGTGCCGGATGTGCAGGAGGAACGCGCCAGCGACGCAGGCAGGGCTTGGCAGCTCTCTCTGTGAAGACATTTCCCCCAATATCCAACCTAAACCTCCCCAAGTTTGAGGCTATTTCCTCTTGTTCTATCACTTGTTACCCGGGAGCAGAGACCGATCCCCACATGGCTCCAACCTCCTGTCAGGGAGTTGTGGAGAGTGAGAAGGTCCCCCCTGAGCCTCCTTTAGTCCAGGCTGAGCCCCCCTCAGCTGCTCCTCATCAAACCTGTGCTCCAGACCCTTCCCCAGCTCTGTTGCCCTTCTCTGGAAACACTTCAATATCCTTCTTGTCACAAAGGGCCCAAAACTGAAGCCAGGGGTCGGGAGTCTCACAGTGCCCATCCCAGGGGGACAGTCACTGCCCTGATTTCTGCACAGCTGCTGGAGCTGGTTTTATCTCCACTGTGTATTTGATATAAATTAAAACTCTGTTGGAGACAGCTCCTCCAGAGCTCCTTTATGTGCCAAGAGACCTCCCATACTGATGCTTGTTATCACCAGGCTGTCCCAAACTACAATTTTATCAACCACAACACTTGTCCAGAGGAAGATGATGCAACAGCTGCATGGAAAGTGTCAGCTATTTTATGCAATCCTGTTTATTGTTTCAGAAGAGCAACTTTTAGAATGGAGTGGTTGCTGCCGTGTTTACTGACCTCCTCAAGAAGGCTTCTGGCTGTGCCTTTTCCTTCCTCTAAGGTAGGGAAAAAAAAGAGGATGAGAAAATTGGTGTATGATAGTGAAGAGGAGAAATCAAGCAGGACTGTTCCTGACTCCTCCTCTGCACTTCTCCCAGGGGCTGAACTCCAAGGGTTGAGCAGATAAGACAATCAGTTTCTCTATCTTATCTCTTGTCCATTGCATTATCATAGCACAAACACACAGTTGTTTTCTCCACTGCTCAGTTAAATTCCCTCGGAGGGAGGAGCAGCCATGGCATCACCTGGGATGCAAAAAGGGCTGGGGGAACTGGTCCATCCTCCACTGGCATTGCTGGAAGAGGTGGCAACACTCTCCCAACAAAGGAACACTGCCCCATGCAAATAACTCACTTGGAATTAAAATGTCTGCCTGCTTTTTTTTCTGGAACTTGCTGTTACCCTTCTCTTTCAGGGGCATAGAACCAGTTCAGCTTTATGAGCTCCAGCCACCTCCATCATCACTAACCTCATGCCATGACAATATTACATCACCCCTTAACAAAAAAAGGATGGCAGCAGGATTTGGGCTCCTGAGGACACACAGTTCCTGCAGCTTTTCAGGGGCTTGGTCCAGACAGGCAAGGATAGTGACAGTCTAATAAATTTAAGACACATTGACACGCCATTAAAATCAATTTCATGCTTCCAGAAAGGTCAATTCAGTTCTTCCCATCAGCAGGTGTCACTGCCTCAATAATGACAAGCAGGTAACTAGCAGGCTGTAATTAGCAGGCTGCCCAGGTGCCCACACCGATGCCAGCAGGACCATGCAGCCGTGTCCTTCAGAATTATGGCTCAGCAGGATTGGGGCAGGACGAAGCCCAGGACCCGTGCATCTTTAATTTCCAAGGCTCACAACCCACATTTTAATTGTCCCCAGGAAGGACATTTTTTTAAATTTGCAGGATATGGAGGTCTCCAGGTAAATGCTTTGGGTGGCCAGAACACAACAAATGCCTTTCAACAGGTCTTATGGGAAACTCAGAGAAAAGAAGGCAGAAGTTTAAAGTTTGTCACCTGGAAATCTTCCTGTTCTGTGCCTTCCATCACCAGATGGTGCAAAGGCAAAATCCATTTCATCTGTGGAGCCATTAGCAGACAAAGCTACTGAGCCATGTCCAGGGACCAGCAGCCACCTTTGATCCACTCAACAGTGCTATGAGAATACAGTATTCAAGATGATCCCTTCCCGGTAACAGACTGGGAGAACTGGTTTTGCAGCTCTTCAGTCATGGTAATTTGCTGATGGAAAACAAGGTGTTTGTAAGGGAAAGCCAGTTAAGTAGGCTTTATTCAGCTTAATCACTGTATTAATTGTATAGGAGATGAGTACTATTTAAGTTGTATAACTAGTGCACAAATCTCCTTAAGTAGGGTTCACTTAGAACAAGAGCATCTCAGCCATGAAACCACTTTCTCTCCAAAAGCGCCCCTCCCAACAGCTGGCAGAGGGAAAAAGAGAGGAGAGGCTGCCCTGAGGCTCTTCACCACAACCAGGAAGGTCAATAAAGTCACACAAGGCGTTCCCTTTTCTCCAGGGACAGGGTTTCAGCTGCAAGAGGTTTCCTTGGGCAGAATAAGTTGTGAACATATTTTGCAAAAATAAATGCAAAGGCTCTATAAGGCAAAGGGGACTGACAAACTCCTCTGAAGTAATGGAGTGCTTTTAGCAGTAGCTTAACTGCCCCACGGGGGAGGACACCTCACATCTCCTTTGCCTGTTTCTTCAATCAAATCCACCTGCAGTTTCTCTACCAGACCCAGCCCACTTCTGCTCTCCTGCAAACCCCTCTTCTGCATCTCTCTTCTACAAATAATCCCCCTCCAGGCCCCTTGTTACTACCTACACTCAGTGTACACTGATTTTCCAACAATGGTCCATAACACTCATTGAAAAACATGGAGCATTCAAAAAAAATACTGTATTTGGGTTTTTTTAGCTGTTGCAGCTGAGCTGGCTCAAGGATAGGGCTGTGTCTGGCAGATCTCCATGGCTGCTGTGAAGTGATAAGTGCAGCAGCGGCAGCAGCTCAAAATGGGACAGGAAAGGGTGGGATGGGTGTCAGAGTGAGAACAAGCCATGACAAACATGAGGCAGGAGACTGAATCTCTGATGAACCAGAGCCACTGACAGAAGTCCACAGAACTCCAGGGCCACGAAGGACAGGAAGCCCCACAGAGCTGCCTGGCACACATCACTGGTCCCAGAATGACACAGATACAAAGCCAGTTGTGTTTTTCCTATCTTTATAGGTCTTCCTTTTCAGCCATGCTGCAGTTCTTTGCTGTCACATCACAGACCTGAACTTGACCTAGAGCCTTGGGGATAAACTCAATACAGGGGTGAATCCAATGGTGTGACTTGCAACCTGTCCCCTGGTTGGGTGTGACCCCCAACCTGGGAGATGTGACACCCATCCTACAGCTCAAAGCCACTGCTGGAGGATGATTTTGGCTTCCAGAGGTAAAAAAAAAAAAAATGGACAAAACCAAACTGGACCCATGTCTAGGTTTTGGGAACTGGGGTGGAGGGAGGAGGGGGTGGGGGAGAGGAAGGGGCTGGCAGGTGGAGGTTTGGGAGCTCCTCCCAGCTTGCCTGGGGTGGTTTGGGGCAGCTCCTCCAGCCATCACCCAGGGCCACATGCAGGTGCCGTGGGCGCCACTGCCCTCTGCAGTCCCCAGAGGAACGCACAGCTCGCCTCCACATAGGACATGCCTTCCATCCCCTCCTTCCAGTCTCACCTCACGTGGGCTTCCCTATGAAATTCCAGGCCAGAA
The DNA here is from genome assembly GCA_013399225.1 of Rhipidura dahli. Classification (NCBI taxonomy): domain Eukaryota; kingdom Metazoa; phylum Chordata; class Aves; order Passeriformes; family Rhipiduridae; genus Rhipidura; species Rhipidura dahli. The sequence goes on from VXAC01004212.1 coordinate 40,597, forward strand.
GAGAAGTCATAAAAAACCCCCACCATTTACCTGCAGCGGGAGCACTGGGAGGCAGCAAGGTCCCTGTCCTGTGCATCTCCACACCTCGGGACTCCCCAGTAGAACTGAGGTTCTTGTAGAATGTGCTGAGGAATGGCCAAAAGCCCCGAGCAGAAAGCACATTGTCCCACACTAATCTCTCCTCCCATGTCCTTTTGCGAGAGACCCCATACCTTACACCAGCCCCGGGAACATGGCTAAAGGTGCCCTGCACATCTGAGAGGGGAGCTGTGCACACACGCTGCCTTCAGTCACACAGTTTGGGACACACTTGACTCTGCATAGGTATTTTGGGCTACATGGGATACTTGAAGCTGATTTAGAGTCAGTGAAGACTCAGTGGAGCATAGCACACTCAGCTGGAGCTCAAAGTGGATGCTGAAGCAGTTGCAGTGGGGAGGCAGAGAGCAGCACCAGGAGAGGACACATTACAAGAATAATCACCAAAAATAAACATTTTGGCAACTTGCATAAAGGTGCTTGAAGTTTTCTAGATCACTGAGATATGGCTGGATCAGGATCTGGCAGAGGGCAGTGAGTGACAGCCCAGAGGGAGCCAGCACTTCTGCAGCCATTTCAGCAATGCAATGGAGATGCATTGCTCTAGAGGCAGAGAGCTGTGAGCCATTGGGACAATTCCAGAGACCCTGCTCCTCCACAGCCTGCACAGAGGGACCAGGAGAAATCCCCATGGAGTCTGCTGGCTATATGGGACCTGTTTTGGAGGTATCCTGGGAACTCCTGCCTAGCTTCCTTGAAGGCTGCCAGCCAGGACAGAGGTTGGTCATGCTGGCGTGCTAGAGCTGTAGTCTTGAAAAAACATTTCTATTCTGAAGGCTTTTCTGAAGTAACCCAGTCAGATTATTACACAAAAAAATCTATGCCTCAATGCAAAAAGCAGAAACAGAGCCAGTTTTATGCGTGTATTAGCACACAGTATTTGCTTTGAAGCAGCAAGTTAATCATAAAAGCAGTCCAGTCTGTGGCATGTTTGCAAAACAGAAAGCAGAAGATAAGAAAGGGCATCTCTGGTGAGGGTTCTGGCACCTGGATGTTTTCAACACAGAGACTAACCCCATTTGTGACTCCTATGTACTGTCCCACCACTGTACCCCAGGACAATTTCGAAAGACCCAACAATACTGCTGTTATAAATACAGCAAGGGAAAGAGACTGCGAGTCCGGGCTTGTTCCTGGCAGAGAAGTGGAGGAAGGATGTTCCTTGACAGAGCTGAAAATTTAGCTATTCACCAGTGTGCCCTGATCCCTATAGCACAAACTGGTGTCAGTGTCCAAGACCTGATAAGCTGAACAAGCACCCATGGGCCATACTTAGCTAGCATTTCCAGTGTCAGAGCTCATGCACTTTTCCCAGTGATGAAATTGTATCTTTAGGTACAGAATCATAATGGGCTCAGGTAGTTTCCCTTGGGAGCAAGGTTTTGATGGAAAAACAACAGAACCACAGCCACAAACTCAGACTCTGAACACCGAAATCTCACAGTAATCATTACAAGACACACAGGCAACACCTATGTGTCTATGCTGTTCCTTGCCCCATTCCCTGCAGCAGCCAAAGGGTGTTCACTTGCTTACACCGTTTCTCTGAACTGCCCAAGCCTGGTGTTTTCTCTGTGCTGGTAAAAGCCTGCTCTGAAGACAAACTGCATCATCTCACTAGCTCTTCCAAGGTACACACTGCCAGAATACTTCTTCTGCGATGCCAGGGCTGGGCATGGCAGTCTCATTTCCTGATCTGAGACAGCGCAGTAACAATAATATTTTCCAGTTCTAGTGGACTGACCTACGTGACCTAATTTCTAAAAGATATCAACAAGCACTTTACACACCCAAAGATCAGCTCTGTGGCTGCTCTGAGCACTCAGCAGTTCTGAAAGAACTTCTCTTCAGGTGTTGCTCCTGCCTGCACCATCACCACCAAGCACCTGCAATCAGGCTGGGTTCTGGAGACAGTCAATTTCTCCAACTGCTGCTTCTAGAGCACCCTCCATCCCAGCTCCTGAGCATAACACACAAGCCTAAGACAGGGATGCCTGAGCACCTTCCACCCAGCCACTGCCCTGTTTGTCTGGCCCTATAGCCTGGCTCCAGTCCTCTTAGTGCCTGCAAGTTACCTGGGCCAGGCGCATGCCTCAGTTTTAAAACAAGCAAATGTGAACATATGAACTCACAGCAGCATGAGTATGGGCTGAACACAGCCTGCCTTTCCAAACACATCCTTGGCTGTAGTGGATCTGCTCCCCGGGTGCATGCACCCATTTTTGCCTGCTCCAGCAGCCCTTGGCAGGGGAAGCTGAAGGATGTTACTTGCTCTTCATTAACTTACAGCTGGGCTGGTGGAAAGGCAAGTCCTAAGCATGGCCTCAGCTGTTATGTATTGAAGGCGCTGCTCTCAAAAGGAAAAGATCACAGCAGTTGCTAGAGGAACAAACTGAATTTCGTCTGCCAAGGCAAGGGTAAAGCCTGGGGCACGGAGCTCCACTGCAGCTACCTGTGGGGAGACCCTGTCCTCACTGGTCTCCATCCTCAGCAGCTTATAGTGTAGTCTTAGTCCAATCTCAACATTACCCCCTTATCCCAGTACCCAGCTCACACAATGCCTTGGTATCTGCTAAACCCACATTAATTCCTCACCCTCTTCAGGTTCCTGACCTTTTCTTCACACTCTGGCTCCACCAGCAGTGTGTACCAGAACTATAATCAATAGTTGACAGAACAGAAGGAAATTAAATTTATAGTTGATTATAATTTGTGCAAATCAGCTTATGCTTGGGCAACAGAACTTCACAAAATCTGTTCTCCCTTCCCAGATATAAATTCCTTGCTGGAGTTAAGAAGGATGCTGGGCAGGCAGTCCTGCTCCAAGGAAAGGGCACCAGAACTACGGCCATCTGAGAGCCAAGGGTCAGTCCTTGCCTCCCTCTTGAATGAGGGAAATAAATGAATACAGAAAGGAAAGCCAAGCTGAGGCAGCCATCCAGGTCAGACCATTTTCAGCTCAAACAACTAAAGTTGGCAGAATTATAAGCAACTAGAAACTCAAAGACAGGGACTTGCTGTGCGATAAACTGAACCTTAGGCAGCAGTGACCAGCTCTCCAGCAGTTTGGGGAACACATGCACCAAAGAAACCCCCCAGGCAGAATCATGGAACCACAGAATGGTGTGGGTTGATCAGGCAGGACCTTAAAGCTTGTCCAGTCCCAATTCCCTGCCATAGGCAGGGACACCTACTAAACCAAGTTGCTGCTAGCCCCGTTCAACCTGCCCTTGAATAGGCATCCACAGCTTCTCCAGGACACCTATGTCAGTATTCTACTGCCTTCCAGTGATAAGTATATGCGAAGGTCAGACTTTCAGAGACTTCAATGGGAGCTCACAGCACCCAGTCCCTGGGCGCAGGAGCCGACGGGACCCGGCAGCGGCCGGACCGGTGCGGGTGGGGGTCGAAGGGGCAGTCATCCCCGAAGGGTCAGGTACCGCTCCCGAGCTCATACCTGCCCGCGGAGAGGAGGAGCGGGACGATGAGGAGAACGATGAGGAAGGAGGATGAGGAGAAGGGGAGCGCCGAGGGGCCGGGGAGGGACCCGGCTGCAGCCGCTTCCCCCGTCCCCGCTGCCAGACCCGCCGGGGTCCGGCACCCATCTCGGAGCCGCCCGGCCCTCTCCGCTCTCGGCCCGCTCCCGGCCCCGCTCACCTCCCGCGGGGTCGTCCGTCGCCCCCAGCCCCACTCCGGCCGCGGCCCCGCTCCGTGTGACATCGCGCGCCGCTTTCGCTTTCCCTTTCCCGGCGAAGGAGGGGCGGCTCCGGCTGCCGGCCGCCCTCGGGGAAGGGTCTGGGGGTGCCGGGGCGGGGGCAGCCCAGGGGGACCGGCCCGGAGCCGGGGGCACGCCTGGGCTGCGGACAAAGCGGCTCCCCCAGCTCGCCTCCTACACAGCGAGTTTCTCTCTTCCCCAGACGCCCGATCGCGATGTTCCCCAGACCTGGAGTAGGACAGGTGAAGAAGCACTTCGGTTCGTCACCGACGGGACCAGAGGGGTTTAACAGACCTGTAGATGTGGCACTTGGGGTTTAGTGGTGGGCTTGGCTGTGCTGGGAAAATGGTTGGACTCAATGATTTTAGAGGGCTTTTCCCACCTGAACGATTCTATGAGTCCCTGTAGATATGGCAGACACAGCTCCCAAAGGGTCATTTACCTCTTGGGACTTGAAGTGGAGGTGCTTGGGATGGCGGGAGCCCTTTCTTCATGGGAAAGCAGCAGTCCCATAACAATTGAGAGCAGGAGCTATATGAACTCTGGTGGCTTGGATAAAGCTATTGGAGCACTGAAGAGTTCTGATGGCTAAGAACAATTAATGAATAAATCAAAAGGAAATTAAGTTGGTTCACCCCAGGGGCAAAGAACCCTTCAGATGGTTGCAGTTAAGTTGATTCAAGAAGTCTCACTTCTAGCAGAAAGCCAACACTGACACAGCCAAGGGGAGAAAAGCTGGGCTTCTCAGAAGTGCTTAGCAGGAACAAAGAACATCCTCCTCAGCTGGTCTGCAATACCTCTCCTGCACAGCTGCTCACTCCAAGAGGCAACAGCTGCTACCAGGAATGCCCACGCAATGACTGTAGGCTTTAAAGGCATTTTCTTCAGGAATTTAATCAATTACCTGGTGTTCTTGGGCAGCTGCTGCTTATCACTCATTATTTACCTTGCCTCGAAGTAAAGCTGATCTAGGAGCCAGTAGCAAGAGCACTTGTAGTTTGTCAGAAGGCAGGCAAAGGGTCAAGTGACGGAGATGAGACTTGCTGGCCTGAGGAGGTCAAAGATGTACAGGCAAGCGAGGCAGGAAAACTGTTTCCCTGCAGCTATGGACATCCATCTCCAGAAACTACTAGCTCTACACAGTGTAGTCTCTGCTTTGGGGGATTTTTCCCCAAAGGAAAGTTTTCCTTTCCTTGAGAAAACTCCCAAAGGAAGTTTTCCTCTTCTCAGAAGCACTTGTTTCTGCACAAGGATTTCTGGAATGCTGCTCCCAGGCTCTGCTCAGAAGAATGACCCCAAATATCATAAAAACCACAGCGCACAGGCTGCTAAAGGCACCAGGGGTTTTCCAGGAAACCAGAGACTGGTTTAGGTCAGAAGAGATGTTAAAGGTGATCTCATTCCAACCTCTGCCATGGGCAGGAACACCTTCCACTAGATCAGGTTGCTTTAAGCCCATCCAACCTGACCTTGAACATTTCTAGAGATGGTCCAGCCACAGTTTCTCTGGGCATCCTATTCCAGTAGGTACTTGCCCCTCCACCGTCGAGAATTTCTTTTTAATCTCTATTCTAATCCTGCCCTCTGTCAGTTTAAAGCCATTCCCCTTATCCTGCCAAGCTCTTGTCCAAAGCCCCTCTCCAGCTCTCCTGGAGCCCCTTTAGGCACTGGAAGGGGCTCTAAGGTCTCCTTGGAGCCTTCTCTTCTCCAGGCTGAACAGCCCCAGCTCTCTCAGCCTGGCTCCAGAGCCCTCAGAGCATCTCTGTAGCTTCCTCTGGACTTGCTCCAACAGCTCCACATTCTTTTGATGCTGGGGGCCCCAGAGCTGGACACAGCACTGCAGGTGGGGTCTCACAAGAGCAGAGTACAGGGGCAGAATCTCCTCTCTTGACCTGCTGGTTATCCTAAAAAGACTTGTTTCATTTTGCTCAGATCCCAGGCAGCACATCTGGGTTGCACAAGTGCTGCTGCCACCTCTGGCTGGGCTCTGGACTGATGGGCCCTGAGCGGTGCAGGACTGTTGCTATTTGGATGTACACAGTGACCTCTTACACAAGGATCCAGGGTACAGACAGTCCAAGAGATCTCAGACTGGCTGTTAAACAATGAAACTTCACACCAGCAGCCTTTCAATAGATGCTAGGATAGATTTCTAAACATAAACATAAAAAATAGAAAAAATACGTAATTTTAAAGATAATTCCAGATACTTTATTCTGAATTTTACAAATAACAAGCATTTCTCTATAAAAAACTAGGGTAAGAATCAATGTAGGTACAGCTAGGAATATTTACATTCTTAGAAGAAATTTATATATCTTTCTATATACAATGCTGTGGCCATTACCAGTTTAAGGTACTCGCAAAAACATCTCTAAGTAAGGCTTTATGGTCCTGAGCCGATTCTGTGTTTTAACAAGATCATTTACAACTGCCAGAACTAAGGTTCTTTTCTACAAATACTGAAACAGGTATTGCAGTCCAGCTCCCCGGGCAATGCACCCCCTTCCTGTATACCCACCCACCACAAATGCTCACTTGGAAAGGGGGGAGGAGTTCACACTTCTTCACAAAATAGTGTCAGAAGTCACCCGAAGTTGCCTCACTGTGGAAGATGAAATACTAAATGATGCTTGTGGGAGCAGTTAGATTCACTGTCAGGAGAGTCAGAAATTCTAACAATTATTGACTGTGGAGCACAAACAGAAGTATTTGTGGTACCTTTTGAGTTAATGGCATTTCCATTTGCAAGCAAATAAACCGAAGTCACAGGATTATCTGACATGCCTGAGATGATGACAGGAGTCAGCCTGAGAGCTGGAAAGGAAGGGATCCTTGTCCCCAACTCGAGGCCATATGCTATTTCCCTTGGTGAAGATAGTGCATTGTGATTGTTCTCTGGCAACAGGGAATCCTGCCTAAGCAGGTAACTATAACATGGATTGCTGCTGTGATACAGGTTATAGGCATCCAAACCATGCAGGATTTCCCAGGTTAAGGTCAGTCTAGATATCAAAGTCTGTTTCATCTTCCTCCTCCACAGCACAAGCTTACAGGTTTATCACAGATCCTCTTCCAAAGGTCAGTTCTGACCTTTCTCCCTATTCTGCAGGTGTATCTGTAGTCACACTCTATGCTGCAAATCTTATCTGTTGCCAGCATGGATGCCACTCTAAAATTTGCCCATGACTGTTTCAGGTCATTTTATCTATATCTTGTTTATTAAAATATTCCCTGAGTTTCTTTTGGAGATTCCTGTTAGCTGGATTCTAATCTACCCAGTAGAACAAGATCCTTGGTTTAGAGCTGAACTTGTAGTAGGATAAAACAGTAAGTACAAAATAACCCAGTCTGCTATATCAGTTATGTTCCACATTTCTGACTCAGACTTCACGTTTTTAAAAACATAAGCAAGGGAAAAAACCTTTCTTTGACAAAGTGCTTGCCACTGAGTTTTGTAGTATTAATCACAAATGGGAAATACCCTGATTTTTCTGGATTTAAAAAAAACAAACAAACAACTAATAATAACAACAGAAAACCTCACAAAGAACTTCAGTAAACATCAAAATATTTAAATATTCAAGAACAAAAGTCTCTCTTTCAAGGCACATACTTTGATATAACAGTGGGTTAGAAATTATAGCTAAATCAGATGTTAAATGGACACTGCACTTTAGGACTGGAATTTCCAGACTAAATCATGTATCAGGCAAGCACGTATCTTACATTTCAGGGTATTTTCTGAAGCTGTTTACAGGAAGAGCATTATGGGACATGGTTGTTTACATTGGCAAATTCATTACAAGGAAGTTGCAGCTGAATGTGTTTTGCCTTAGATTCCTGTGGTTATCAGATCATTCTTCTACAACACACACAAAAAATGCTGCCTCTCAATGTTTCACTTCCTAGACATAAGGTTTACAAAGAAAAATATCTGTACTGCGTTTTACAACATACTCTTATGTTTGCAATGAGTATTTTTGTAAGGCTGTAAGCCTTACAAATCAGGTCACATTTTTGGGCAAGGGGGACAGGCTGTTACATGCACTCCCCCTGACGTGTATTTGCTCATGTCAAGACTGTTTGTGATGTGCAGTGAGGCTTGTAAAATCCAGATTCTCAATTTTGGCAGCAGACTCAAATCATACACTCCATTTTAAACCTGCCTGCTCAGGGCTTGTCAACCTACTAAACAGGAGGGACACAACCTGACCCAAGCTTTGGATTTCTTTCCTTGGAAAAGCTGACAACATTATGTTTCTTGGTATCATTCTCTGACCTGGTGACATTGGTCAGATTCCTGCTGCATTCAGAAATTAAAATCCTAAATAAAGAGGTGAGAAAATGCAGGAGAAGTGAAGCAAACCCCAGAGCTCAAGACACCGGTAGGAAGAATTTAAGCAAACCTGTAGTCTATACAGCATTTTCTAATTTCTTCCTGTGACAAGCAGTCCAAGGCACATGTCAGTCCCATTGCTGGAGTCTGTTACCATGGCCAGAATTTGAGATATTGATTAATGAAAGACTGGAATCAGCCAACACCACCTATATATTTAAGTAACATAAGAAAATGCAAAACTTCCCCAACCAGCTGCTGCAGTAGAGTAAGGACACTGAGAGTTTAGGCTACAAAGGTTTAGGCTGTTTATTTTTATTGTCTTAATTTAACAAGACAGGACAAAACACAAGTGCCATGAGACAGAAACCTTTCACCATTCCCATCTGTCACACTACAACCAGCATAGCACAAAAGACTGTGTATACATATATATGGTATATTTAACGAAACACAGGTAATGCCAAACTCCACAGCACAAGGAACAATTTCTTGGCAGACTGTCAGCAAGATCTGTGGGCTTGCAGGGTTTTTTAAAAACAATTTAAAAGCAATTCACTGATTACACAAGTTAAGTGGAACAACAGACCTCATAGCAATCATACAGTTTACACTTGAGGATCGAGAACCAGTGATCAGAAATATATTCAGAGTTTTGTTCTTAGTACATTCCACGATGAGGTCAATGCAGTGGCATGATTAACACAAAAATTTACAACTGAATATATTAATTGTGTGAGTGTGTATATGCACAAGTGGGAAAAAACACAGGACAGGAGAATTGTTTCCATCATCCAAATTGCACAGAAAACATTAAAACAATTTACACATAAAACTTTCACCACACATTGAAAGAGGAGAAGCCCAAACTAACACCACTCCCTCTATACACAGGTGAAACCATTTGCACTATTTAAAATAAATCCAGCCTGAATACAGGCCACATCCAAGGTCAGATGTAAACAACTTCACCAAGAAGGTACAGTTGTAATCCAGCATTGGAGTCAAGTGAATTTTGTGAACAAAATTTCAGTGCTAAATACTTTGAGCAAGACAATCCTTTCAGTCTATGCCAAGTAAAAACATAGCAGATTTTGAGAATTAATTCTAACCTTACTTTGCATCTTTCTCAATTTGGTAGCAAATTCAGCACATGCAAAATCATTTGAGTAAGGTCACAGAGAGGCGTGTTCTCATAACCTTCATTATAATAAATAAGTTTCTTGTCCAGAAACAGAAGTCAAGGAACCAAAAGCAATAAGCAGCTTTTTCAGGCAATTTTTACCTCTTGATGTAAGCATTACCTCTGGAGAAAGTTCGCTGAAGAATCCAGGCACCCTGCCAGCCCTTGAACTTATTTTCAAGTATCTTTCAGCTGAACTATACATGTAAAGTTTCAAAGGATTGATCAGATTCTGCTCCATGGTACTACTGCAGGAACACAACTGTGGCTGAAAAATCTCATTGAACGCTACAAAGTATTTATGTTCATATAAAAAGAGAATGTAGGGAACAGTGTTTAAATTAATAAATAAGGTTAAAATTACAGAAAACAAAGTGTTGCCACTAGCCCTTTCTAGAATGAATTTCAGAAGAAAAGTCCATTTAACTTTCAGTCCACCAGGAAGTACACAGGAGTTCCATCAAAAAGCTGTACTTTTAAAAATATCTGGATTTTCTTCTTCCTCCTTGGAATCCCTTGTGCTACTAGATGGAGGCCTATATTCTAATCTGGAGGTCAAAGAAAGAAAAAAGAAAATAACTTTAAAAACAGATCAGAGAACTTAGAAAAATATCTGAGTTCTGTCTGATATTATAGCCTCCTAATTTTAATATCCTGTTGACTTCAGCTGAACAGGTCCCTTTCTTATACCACGTCTATGCTCATGGGTCATCTTCAGTCAGAGCCATGGCAAAAGGCCAAGTGTTCTCAGTGTCTTTTAGATTAACTGAACTAAACTGGAAAAGTTCAGCTCCTCCCCAGCACTTAGGAAACTTTCAGGACCTAAAATAATAGATTATAACCCACAAAGTGTCCCAAGACCTTGATAATGCAACACACTGTTAAAACAGATTCCTCAGATGTACTTTTATCAAGTCATCAGAATCAAATGATAAATTTGGAGCTGAGAGATGTACACATGAACATTTACACTTGGGAAGAGGGACCAGGATTTCAGCCAAGCTTTTGTTCAACAGAATACTACCTTTGCTGCCAAAGCCAGCCTCTCCCTCTGATTGTATCTAGGCAAGTCCACTCCCCAGAGCAGAGCAGTGTTAAGATCAGATGGCACTTACCCTTTCACCAGCAGCATTTGATCAATGGTATCAGGAAGAGGCATACCATAGCTTTCAGGCAGAAATAGTGTCAGAATTCCTGACAGCACAGTCAGGCTCCCCATCAGAATGTAAGGCAGGAATCGATCATAGGCACCTAGGAAAAGAAAAAAAAAAAAAAAAAAAAAAGGTAGCATGAGATCTAAGTCTGTGATAATTGTCCAGAGAAGCTGTGGATGCCTCATTCCTGAAGAGTTCAAGACCAGGTTGGACAGGGCATGGAGCAACCTGGTCTAGTGGAAGGTATCCCTGCCTATGGCAGGGGGTGGTGGAATGAGATGATCTTTAAGGTCCCTTCCAACCCAAATCATTCTGGGGTTCTGTGGTAATGTTTGTACCAAGGTACAGGGCTTTACGTGTGCAAGATTTGTGCTTTCAGTAAAAACAAAACCAACCAATCCCCCTCACAGCCTGACATTCAAAGTGTATGTTATAAATGTTGTTGTAGGAACTCAAGGGAATGGAAACTAATAGCTCTATGAAGTGTCCTTATTGAGGCAAGAGAACTGAGTCTCCAGAGCATCTCTCCAGCAGACCAGTCAACTTACCAAGGTAAACGAAGTAAGGCGAGAGGATGCTGCCCAGTCTGGAGGCCATGGAACTTGCTCCAACTCCCATGTTTCTTACTACTGTTGGGTAGAGCTCAGCCGTGTAAACATAAACCATTGAGAAGGCAGATGTGATTCCAAACTTCCCCAACATCACCAGCAGAATAGACAGCACACGGATATCTGAATTCCAAACACAATAAGGACTTAAGCTCTCACAATTAATGGTATTCCTTAATTCCTCTGTGTTTGTGTAACTCCTGCCTAATTAAATGCAGTATCTAGTGTCTTTTTCCCCTGTACATATCCACAAACATAAGCAATGTTCTTTTCAATTTCTTATTTTTTAAATAACTAGAAATCAACATTTCTGTTTTCTCTTGAGAATGGGGCTTCCTGACAAGTAAAAAATAAGAAGAACAGACCTTCAGCAGAACTGCTGAGATCCTCTCAGGTTTCCAGGGCCAGACCTCTGCTATTGCAAAAAAAAGCCATATATCCCTTTTTAATAAAGTGAACAAAGTAAAACATTTGAAACAAATAATTTTATTTTAGGTTTCCTAAAAACCTGGTTTTTCATTAACATTCTTAGCTAGATTCTTAGCTTCATTAACATTTTTAGCTATAATAATTTAATTATAGGAAGTTGGGTTGATTTTAACTGGGACAGTTAAGATTTGAAAATCAAAACAGATCATATCAGTGTCCAATTGACTCAAAGAACAGGGGAAAAAAACCCCAAACCTGAGAATGCAGCGCACATATCTCCTGTATAAAATAAATGAGGCAGTTCTTGCAAGTTCTCCTTTGTATGTTCTTTAATTTGTAAATGAGTAACAAATGAGGTGACAACACCTCCCTTTACATTCAACATTATTGTCAGTAATGACTCCACAGTCCTGTTAATCTAACTGGACTAAAGATACATATGGTTTCAGATCCAATAAATATTACTTGTCCCTTCTTTCCAGTTGCTACACATTATTTTAACTACCAACACTAATTCAGTACAAGCATCTCTGCTTATCAAAAATGCTTCCACAATGACTTCATTGAATGTAACACTTTAAACAAGCTCCAAAGTCATCAATAGCTGTTAGGGAAGTGAGTTCTGCAGCCTCTTGGTAACTTCCACTTACCAAATTCTGATTGGTCTGGTCCAGGTTCTACACCTGGACCTCACCAGGACACCCTGCCAGTGATGTACTTCAGAGGCAAAACTGGACTACGACTCTAATCCCAGCAGATCACAAATCCAATGATCCACCTTTCAAACTGTATCTGAATGACATGTTGTGGGAGTTCCTTGTGCAGAGCACTGAGAACCAAGGAAGAGGGGCAAAGATAGGACATGAATATCTGTATCTAGTTCCCTCAGGACACTTTTCCTCAACACCCACCCTGTGCACTGTACTGCATGTCACCTATCATACACATGTGAGATCAACTAACGATTCCATACGTGAAGGCACGAGCTGAATGAAGAGAAGAACACAGCCTCCCAAGAATAACGCAGCAGCCATTGAGTACCGTCGGGGCAGGTTGCGAAGCAGCAGCCAGGAAATGATGTAGGCTGGGACTTCAACCACTGCTGAGAGGAAGCAGTTCACGTACACGTCTCCGTGCAAGTTAGGTGTGTCAAGAGAAAGTCCAAAATAGCCAACCGAGATTATCATCCTGTAAGAAACAATAGCAGGGTCAAAGAAATCTCTTGTCTTCCTCAGGTTGCCATGAACCTCTTCCACATTTCCATCAAGCACAAAAATGGCTGTGTAAGGCAAATTAAGCATCTGGCAGACTTGCTCACCTCTGAAGCAGCTGAAGTGCTGACTTCAGAAACAGCAAGTTAACAATCAAACCATGCACATGCTTTTGATCTTTCACACTGCTCTTGATTTCAAAGAAAAAAAATATATTACCCTGGGAGGAAAGCAATGATCATTCACACTGCAGTAATGCAGTAGATGCCATTCCTATAGTTAATAGCCTTAATCTGAAAGTCTGAGCTACTGAATTTTACTGCTGCTGAGGCTTACAGCAGCTTTCCATTATGCTTACCAGGGAGCTATGGGTGGAGAGCATTGTTTCTGGGTCAGTATGCTCCATGCTTTCCGTATCAAGTCAGAGAAGAGCAGTATGGCACCTGGTAGGCCCAAACACCTCATGATTTTCTCTGCCATGCCCCAAGCTGTCTGGGCAGCATCCAAATCACACTGGCATGGCTGGGTGCCTGTGCTGGTCAGTGCAGCAGGACACAGCTTGGTGACTGGAACACTGCCATCTTAATTTTCTGCCAGATGAGAGCTGACTTCCATGTGATCCAGGGAAATATACAACTGGCATTGGAGACAAACCCTGTTGTGTCTTGGGAGATGCTGAGTATTGAAGGTTAAGCTTCACCAACAAGTATAACGTGGTAAACAAGGAAATAATGGGCAGTGGATCAGAACATGTCCAGGTGCAAATATGAGGCACAGAGCACTTGGCACTTCATCTCCTCCAGCATCTACCTTATAACAGAACCTGGAGTAAAATCACTGCACAGCACCAAGTGCATCACTTACAAAAGATTATCTCTTCCTCCTCCTCACTGCATACTGGAAGAGCCTTCATGGTCCAGTTGCTTAAAATAAAGTTGCTTAGTGTACCTGGGAAGGTGCGAAGTGACACAGCTGAGAGTAACCCCTTCCCTGCTGCTGTGGTGCCCTGCCCTAAGCTATTCTTCTCAGAAGTAGTTCTGCAGTGTTTTTCACACTCTGTGCTCCTTGGAATTATTTTTATATACAAACTGTAATGCTGGGACTCTCTTTTGGTAGCACTTTGCTTTAGCTTATCACACTGGCAAACCCTGATATAGTTATATATTTTGTAGGAAAACTTTAGTGGTAGTTACACATCCCAGGGTGCCAAGAAGCCAAACTTCCTCAACCCTGCAAAGGCAATAGTTTAATGGCCTTTACTTAGTGAAAAAAAACAAAACACTCAGCACTATGTAAAGGTAATACACTGCTGTCTGCAACTATCCTCTTTTATACTCTTTTTTGTCAGAACTTTTAATTCATGATAGAGAATATACCATCAGTATAACATGGGCTGGAAAACCATGTGCTGTGAGGAAGCACAGGATATTATATCTTTATATTTTGGGAAATTAATTTAAAGGAGATTAGGTCACTGACATGGAAATTAAAATAGTGAAAACATCGCTCAACCTAACTGAATACTTTTCTGCAAGACAAGGTAAGATTGTGCAAGTCAGCTGAATCTGTTTGACTCTTCCTGCCTATCAAAAATCTTGAATTTTGATGTGGTAAAAAGCCCGTCAGTATGGGTTACTGAATCGAGTAGAATGGATTGCATACTGTCATGTCAGTGTTTCTCTTCAGCTGCTTCATCCTACCAGAAATGCTGTTTTAAACAGGTTTTGCCTTTGATTTCTACAACCACGCACACAAAACTGGCTGTGCCCAGGAGCTACTGCCCCACATCAAGAAGATGAGGACTAGGGTGGTCTCACTTCCAATTAAACATGAGAGTCAGTGACTGGACTTGAGAGGTAAGACATCATATAGACACCTTACTGACATTTCTGCAAGGAACAAACATTACTCTTCTTTTTGAGCTATTTTTTGCACAAGTTCCCTTCTCAGTGCTTGTGGCCTTGTGCTTGGTGATGGGCCAGAGAATCTGGCTTAAATATTAGACAAATCATCCTCTGACCCAAGATGCCACATCATCTTGTATGTGCTGGCAGGTCAGTGGACTGAACTCCAAGGCTCTGCCTCACTAAGGCACAGGAACGTTGTTCAAAAAGGCAGCATATGGACTTAGTTGGCTCCAAAGCACTCAAGGGACCTTCCTGGTTTGGTCACTACGTACATGTACTAATTAAACCTCACTTGTATGCCCTCTGGCAGGTTGTAAGTTACCCCCACTGTTTACAGCTTTACTGAGATTCCAAGTAAAGGAAAATAACAACCATTTAATCAAATTGAGCATAAAGCATGGCTTCAGCTAGTGAAAAGCAAGCTGAAGATGACAAGTAGACAAAGCAGACAGCAGGAAAATATAGGGAAAACTCATATGAGAACTTAAAAGGCAGCATTATTCCTTTAAGAGCCAATACAAAAGAAACGGAAAGATTCTCCCCTAAGTCAGGCATTATGTTCAGATCCCTGGGCAAAAGTTCTCTGGGCAGAAGTAGTCTGACTGGGGGTAGGGCATGACTCATTCTTCTAAAAAGACTTTGTTACAGTCAGAAGAGCATTCCCCAAGGCCCAGGATCAGGCAGCATTCCCACACATCTATTGCCAGCTGATCGGATTCTTGTTCACTTCATGATAAGCCTGACTTCTTCAGAAAGGAACACCAATCCAGATGTGTTTCCACACTGTCACCAAAATGAAGAACCTATGTAACCAGAATTTTGTTGTTTCAGCCAGGTAATCATTGATTTTTGAGCTGTTTTTGTCCGTATCTCTACAGAATACCTTAGTATTTAAAGTTACATACTCCTGAATCACTCAGGCTTACCAAAGAAGCACTGACATAATTGTGATAGTTAGGATATTTCGCGTTTTCATTAGATCCAAAATGGTGTATGTCTGCTGCTTCTGCGAATTCACATCTTGTAGCTGTAAAAGAGCAAACAACAAACAAAACATGAGAACTTTAACTTCCTGAAAAAATAATAATTATGCAACTATGTCCTACCACCAACTTATACCTCAGTATTTTGATCTGCTGAAACGGGTGCCCGACTTCTAACAAAACACATATAAGAGCCAACTACTTGTGTAAGTAGAAGCTCCTCTCTAATTTAAATTCACTTATAATTTAGACTGAAACTCTTAACTCCCATGACCAGGGACAGGACTCAAAGAAACTGCATGAAGCTGAGTCAGGGAATGTTTAGGCTGGGTATCACGAAAAGGTTCTTCATCCAGAGGGTGGCTGGGCCCTGAAACAGGCTCCCCAGGGAAGTGGTCACAGCACCAAGCCCGACAGAGCCCAGGAAGCATTTGGACAATGCTCTCAGGCAGATGGTGTGACTCTTGGAGTGTCTTGTGCAGGGCCAGGAGTTGGACTTGATGATGATCTGTGTGGGTCCCTTCCACCTCAGCACATTCTGAGATTCTACAGTAATAATTTTCTTTGCCTGAAGCTTCACAAAACAACTGCAATTGTATTATAAAGAACTAAGGCACAGGAACATTGTTCAAAAAAGGCAGCATATGGACTTAGTTGGCTCCAAAGCACTCAAGGGACCTTCCTGGTTTGGTCACTACGTACATGTACTAATTAAACCTCACTTGTATGCCCTCTGGCAGGTTGTAAGTTACCCCCACTGTTTACAGCTTTACTGAGATTCCAAGTAAAGGAAAATAACAACCATTTAATCAAATTGAGCATAAAGCATGGCTTCAGCTAGTGAAAAGCATGATGTAGTGAAGATGACAAGTAGACAATGCAGACAGCAGGAAAATATAGGGAAAACTCATATGAGAACTTAAAAGGCAGCATTATTCCTTTAAGAGCCAATACAAAAGAAATGGAAAGATTCTCCCCTAAGTCAGGCATTATGTTCAGATCCCTGGGCAAAAGTTCTCTGGGCAGAAGTAGTCTGACTGGGGGTAGGGCATGACTCATTCTTCTAAAAAGACTTTGTTACAGTCAGAAGAGCATTCCCCAAGGCCCAGGATCAGGCAGCATTCCCACACATCCACTGCCAGCTGATTGGTTTCTTGTTCACTTCATGATAAGCCTGACTTCTTCAGAAAGGAACACCAATCCAGATGTGTTTCTATAAATCTTAAAAGACCCAGAATAGTCTTCAAATACCAGGAAAAAAAGTGATAAACTAATTGCTATGTCCATTGCAGACACAGCTGCAATTAACAAGATTAAACTGCAGTTGGACAGTTAGTAAATGACTCCTCAAGCTGGACCCAAGAGTAATGTATTTAAACTGAGACAAACTGGCTAATGAGCTGAGGAGTGCCCATCATTATCTAGTCTGTTTTTGAGATCATCTTCTAAGAATATAAACAAAAAGACAACAAACTTCTCCTTTTCCCTTTAAACTTTCCAGCCCCTCAATATAAAATCACTTCCATGTAAACAATGCAAGGGTAATCATCCATGAAGTATGAGAACACAAACATAAATGAGTATTTGTGCTTGGCAAGATTGTAAAAAAAAGATTTTTTTAAAATTAAGACTTTAATTTAGACTCCTAAAGCAGGGGACCAAGGGATTGATTTTTCAAAATATGGAAAAGATGACTTAAGAGGACAAATTCCATTGATTAAAACTATCAGCTTTGCTAAAGCAGCCTGGAGTTTGTGTGACCTCTGCAGTATTTTCATAAGTGACAGGTGATTCTGAAGAACTGGATAATGAAACAACAGTCTAGTACATGCCAATTTTCAGTGTATTTGCTTTCATAAATCTTTCTACAAAAGGCAAAAAGTCCTTTACCTTTGATAGCTTTCACTCTGCCTGAAGGCAAACTTACATCACACAAACTACAGTCACTTCACAGCTCATAGCATTTCTCATAAATCACATGATCTTTCCTAAGTATCCTCCAGTTCTGCCACTATTTGTTGCCAAGAAACAAGAAAAAAAAAAGAAGAAACAAGCAAACCATAAAACAAAACCAGGAAGAGAAAAATTCAGTTGATGAGAAAAAGTGCCCTTGCCTTTTAAGAGCTGGATAAGCAGACAACATAATCTTTACCAGGACAGGCTGGAACAAGAAGCTATGAGAGAAGGGCAGGGAAGCTGAAATGATAGTTTGAAATTAAACCTATCATCCAAACATTACTATCCCCCTCTTAAGGTATAATTCAACCAACCAGGCCCTATTTGTGCTCCAGAGCTGGTTTGTGACTCGTCACCTGCTGGACCTCAACTGGCTTGAAATCTCTGGAGTCAAAATTCTGCAGTTGCTGCTCTCCAGCTTCACGGGTTTGAGGGACTCTCCAAACATTAGCTCGGGTGGCTCCTCCATCCCAAACTCACATTCCAAATGCAGCAAGGCAAAGGGCCAGCCAGATTTATGAGCATCTCTCTGCAGCATAAACATGCTTCCTAAACCCTCAAGAGGCTGTAAGCCTTCTGCTTTTCAGCCCTTCAGGCAGCAGACACAAGAACAGCATAAACACACCACTGATGCAAAAAAGTTTTGCACAGATCTTTTGGCCACAGCATAACTTTTACCTTAGAAAGTAAAGAGAGGGACAGGACTTCTGCATGTTGATGATGGTCAGAAAGTCAGTATGTTTTTGAGAGCTGAGGTGCTAACGTCTGTAAATATGCACCACATTATCCAGCCTACCCTGCTGCAACATCAGCATTTCCCCTTGTCCAGCATTCTCTGGGACAAAATCCCTACTCTTGCCCCTGCCTTCTGCTGCTTCACTAACCAACCCCATTCAGAGATAGCAAACATATCAGTGTTTCTAAGAATGAAAGAGAAGATTCCAGGAACAGTGACCTTAGGCAGATGTTGGAGCCAGAGCTTATTTTCTGTTCTCCTGCTGTAGTGCTGGCAATAGATGAGTTTTCATGGCTACAGCATGAGAAAGAAGAAGAGAAAAAAAAAAAAAAGGAAAAGGGGTATTCTAACAAAGATCCAGAGAAACAGGTATCAGGAGTGTGTTTTCTTGGCATTCTCACTCTGTTCCAGGAAGACCAGGATGTTTGCCCTGCTATCTACTAATAAGTCTGGACAAACAGCTTTGTCTGCACCTCAGCTGACTTCAACACAAGGGAAGCTGTTCCAAATCTCAGTTGCAAACACCTACAGCTTAATGGCTTCCCATTCTCCTTAGCCCAGGACAGAGGCATTGTACAGCAAATGAGTATATTATACTAATTATATATATATCATAAGTATACATATATCATATTTAAAAGGAAAAAGGGCAGCTGTAAACTGGATGAAAAAGATGTTTGCATTAGAATTAATGTTGGCATTCCCATGGGAATGGGACCAAAAAGGCTTTGCAAATCTCAATGAAGGGAAAGGGTATTGTGCTTTTCAGCAGAAAATTATGATCTTTCACCCACTTGAGAAGCATATAATACAGTGCAGGCACAACTCCATTCATCTGTCTGGAATTAATTGTCTTTACATAAAGTCCAGCGAACAACAGGATTGCCAAACAAATCTTACCTCACTACGGTCAAGTATTACATCTGGGGCTGTAATGCCATTAGTTTTTGCAGCTTTTCGGATGATATCTTCTGCCTCCTGAAACCTCCCCTGGGAGATCAACCACCGTGGAGATTCTGGAATGACCCTGCAGAGAAGGTTCAGGATAACAGGTCTGCATTTTCATAGAAAGCACTGCTGAAAGCACCAAAACACATTATTCCAGGCAGGAAGATCTCCAAACATGCCACATCTTGCAGGAATTAGTGCAGTGACAACAGAAATCAGATTTACAAGAGCAGACTAGTGTACAGAACAAGACCAGACTAATATGCCCTTAAGGATTTTAGAAGCGTTGAAGGAATTAGCAATGACTCAGAAAAAAGAGCAATCCAAACATTCAAAGTAAGGGAAAACAGATTAATTAAAGAAATTCAGAAATGTCAACACACAAGCAGCATGCTGTATGTTAAGAAACATATCCTTAGAAGCTAACACATATAAAATTAGTAACTGTAAATGCTGTCACAGAAAAGCAAGTCAGAGAGCAGAATTCCCCAGCCATTTGATTGTGTAAGAACCCGGATGGAAGCACAAACACAACTGCTACTGTAAGTGAAGGAACACCACCACCACGTGGACTATTTCAGCTTTACATGCCACCCAAAAATAGTATTTTAACAACTACAGAAGGAAACACGGAAGTCCCACAGCTGTGCAAGTACTGTTTCCTAGTTTGTCATATCTGTGTCACCTTACCAATGCCCAGAACAACTGGTTTTTCCTTCTGCCCTTAGTTCAACGCCTATACTTAAAAGCCTGTGGATTTCAGTTGGTGCAGAAGTATGAGTTTTATTGACCATTTTTTTGCTTTTTTTGCATGTGCAAGACTTAATTTTACAAAAGCCTATAGAAAATGAAGAGTAGGATTTTTGGGCATCTGTCAGATTACACACAACGCCATGGACTGACAGCTGAATGACTGGGAGAGTAAAGGACACAACATCCATTCTTCACCCACCCATTCCCGAATTTCATTAGCTTGGAGTGATCTTAAAAATCTGCAGACAGGACCTTCTAAAGACTAAAGTCTTGTAAGTTAGTTATACTCACCACCAGAGTGGGATGCAGAGCAGCCCAGGCAAGGTGAGAGCCAGCAGCAGCATCCGCCAGTCTCGGATGAAGAAAGCAAACAGAGGCAGCAACATATAACCAAATGCGTAAAATATGCACACACCCAGTGTGCAGAACAGCACACGGATTGATTTGCCAAGGATTTCTGTGCCTGTTCAAAACAGCAAAGGGAATATTAATATTTTAACTTAATAGCAACCAAGTAACTTAACAAAAATACCCCTAGCAATTGGCTTTGAAATGCACTGCAGGGTGGCAGGCTATAGCACTGAGCTGTCCAGTCACAGAGGCACCACAGAGCTGCTTCATGGTGTGGTCCTGCATCAATGGAGGTAACTACACATGTAAAAGAATGAGAACTGGGCCACATAGCATTTCTGTAGCTCAGTATGTAGGTCATACTTCTGTGATTTTATCTTTTTAGAATCTCACATTTTACCTGAGGAGCTGAAATCACCTGACATTCTCATCAGTTAACCTTAGCTTGATCTCCAGAATCCTCTCCAACTTATGAAGAGGAACCAGCTCCTTTAAAGAATAATTCAAAGGTGCCTAAACTAAGCTCCCAACCTGTATCACCCTCTAAAAGACTAACCAAAACACCTCACAGTCTTTTGGGGCAGACATGTGGAACTCATGCTGGTCACAAAGACCAGGCTATTGGCAGGGGAATTAAATGCATAAACAGGGGTCAGTGCCCCCCTCCAAAATGTTTTGGGACCTGCAAATAAAAAGACAGAGAAAAAAAATACAGTCTTTCTTGTTTCCATGGAAATCAAAAAAGATTCCAGCAGTTGCAGAAGGCTGTGTGCAGTGAGGTTATCTAAGCACTTGCTTTCACCCCTGAACTGGCCTTCCTTGATTCAAAAGGAATTTATTGCCACCATTTGGTACTTTAGACAGTGAGGTCACTGAAAACAACGTTAATAATTTATTTTTTAAAAAATCTCAGATTCATGAGGTAATTCATATTCCCATGATTAAATAAGGTCTCAGGTAGCTTGAAAGTATACAAAGCAAAAGTCATGACATTTAAATTTTTACTATAGGCTGTTTAAAGAAGAGTTTATAAAAATTACTCTACCTATCTTGGTTCTTTTGCAACTTTTAAATTAAACAGGTATTTAGGCCCCAAAATGGACATCAGAAATCCTTGAAAAATCATAGAATCATGGAATGGTCTGGGTTGGAAGGGACCTTAAAGATCATCCAGTTCCAAACCCCAAAAAATCATGTCTCACATGTCTTATCTCTCCAACTAGAAGATGGACTTTATTTTCAATAGTCAGGTTCTGGGGTTGTGCCTCTAGTAGGATGGTCAACCACAGAAATAATTTGAATTGCACCTTTATCAGCAGGAAGTTTTCAAGGAGAAGACAAGTTATCCATGCATGGTGAGGCCACACTCTTAACAGTGTTGCTTGGCAAAACAAATCAACCCTAAGACAGTATGGAAAAGAAGAAGGAAAAGCACAAGATGAAAGGACACATGCAGTGCCCAGCAGGACTTTCATACCAAGAACAAATGCTGCCACGTAGTTAGATATCTGTCCCATGCCAACCAGCACAAACAACACTGAAAACATCTCCCAGCTGGTAGAGAAGACCTGTATGAAACTGAAGCCAGTCTGCATTGCCAGAGTTGCAAACAGCACATTCTTCCTGCCAAACCTTCCATGGACAGATTAAGAAAAGAAAGAGAAGGGGAAAAAATATATGATTAAACAACATCATGAATGAAATCTTCATGAACAGAAAAATAAAATTACTTATATGCATACTTAAGGAGATACAAAACTTCTGCAAAATGCAGAGGTTCAGGAACTTTGACACAGGCACAACTATTCTAAACACATTAAAAAATCTCTGGCCAAGAGAAAGTAATATTTCAAGGGCTGCTGGTTAAGTTGTCTTTAAGTATGTGCTGGAACACTATTCCTTTCTTACTGATAGGATGAGATGGGAAACAAATCATCAGGAACAAGTTACTTAAAGTGAATGAGTATCCAGTGCTTCTCCTCCTCCAAGGAACACCCAGTCCACGACACAGATCAACACGTTAAAAAAAGAAAAAAAGGTAGGCTTCTGGAAGAGAGGTAAAACTCAGATTTGGAAGATGCTATTGGCAGTCAGTGATCCCATGCAACAACCTTCATTCCATTTGGTTTAAAAATGAACAAAATTAAGGGATTCTAGAAGATGTCCTGATGAAATATTAAAAAAACACAGAACCCAAAGAGAAAAGAAATTCAACTAAACTCAACCCATCAAGCTGCTCAAAGAGTGGTTGCTCGTGTCCTGGCCCAGGCAGCCCCACACTGTTGGGCCAGGACGTGCTGAGTGCAGGTTTCACAACTCGTAAGTCCAAGCTGACCTGCAGGTCTGCAGTTAGTGCCATGGGCACCAGGTAGGTCACAATGCATGAAGAAGAGACTGTTACTTGAACCCCCCAAATATTTTGTCAACCTTCATGTCTCAGGCTCACTGCAGGCAGCAGAACACCGTAGGCAGCCTCACTGGAGCATTCTCCTCATGGAGAGAAGGAGCTCTGGACCATGAGTTTGCTGTCTTTCAGTGGCCACAAGTAACTGGATGAGCTGCATCGATGGCCTCCTCACCTGCACCTGCTGAGGATCTGTGCTACCATGGGAAGGAGCTGCAGGATACTGCCAGGAGGGTGAAGGTGGGAAGCTCATGGATTCCAGCACCGGAACAGCTCCTGCTTCACCTGCTGGGCAGTCACCACGGGAGACACTCAGGATCCTTGTAGCAGACAATGAGCTCTTTGGAAGGAAGTACCTGAACCTTCTGAAGCAGTAGGAAGCACCAGGAAAAGGTGGTGAGAGACTCCCCCACAGGGAAGAGGGGAATCACCCCTCACATAGGAGGGCAGCAGGAAGGCATGGAGCTCTGCCTGGGGATGGGCAATAAGCCAGCTGAGATCATGGGCTGGGATCAGCAGGGTGGCAGGTGTCTGCTGCAGCCACCTGATCAGAAAGAAGCAAATAGGACCTGCTGCAGAGCACCACAGGAAACCTGCTTATGTCCAAAGGAACTGGCCATCAGAAGGGCTTCAACCACTCCAGGACATGCCAGAAGGACAAAACCCAGGAGTGTTCTGGAGCTCACCATTGATGGCTTCCTAACACAGATGGCTGATGAGCTGACAAAAGGGAGACACTGCTGGACCCCCAGGAAAACAAGGGAGAACTGTCTGGGGGTGTGAGGGTCGGCAGCAACCTGCTGGCTGTGCAGTGGTGAAAAGCAGGATCAGGAGGGGAGGAACAAAGCAGAAGGCAGGATCACAGAGACAGCAAACACTGGCCTGCCCAGGGACGTTTTCGGAAAAAAAACATGGCATATAGCTTTGGAGAAAAGTACAGGAGGCCTGGTTAATTTTTAAAGATCAGTCTCTTAGCTCAAGATTGGTCCAACCTGACAGGAAGGAAACTATGGAAAGGCCCTAAATGATGCCACAAGATTTGTGGCATGAAATTATGTTTCAGTGAAACAGAAACTCAGTAAGTATTAGCAAATTAGAGGACCACATACTATTCTCAGGGAATCAGGAAGACAACACACAATGCATTGCACAGCAAATTCCAGGGAGAGAATCAGAAAAACTGAGCTTTACAAAATACAAACAACTGGTGACATCACAAAAATTAATGGTGTCTTCCTTCTTTTTTAAAGTTTGTACCTATAAACAACAAAGTCTTGTTTCTCTGGAGTACATTTATGCTTTGGAGCTTCCACAAACACAGATCATTGGACTTCAATGCTGTATTTGATGATAAGAAAGAGAAGCTGTAGCTGTTTATAAAAAGAGAAATTCCAATTTGACCTAAAAAAAAAGGAAAAGAAGCCTCAGGGATCCCTCTGAACACAGTCCAAAATAGAAGAGAATGTCATTGATCTGACTTTTCCAGACAAAACTTATCTCCTACACCTGTTTTCTGGCATAAAACTAGTTTGCTCTAGAGTGATTTCATTTCAAGAACAAACAGATAGCTTTTGTTTCAACAAACAGACAGATATAGGTAACACCTACTAACAATCTTTGTAATATTCTGTTCTAGTTCAGGGCATTTCTCTACACACTCTGTGTACACTCAGGTTAGGCAGTCACAGAACAAAGACACGTTAGTGGTTGCAGAAAGACACTTGTAGGAAAGTTGACATACAAGAACTGCCTACAAATGAGCATCAAAGAGACAGCAGCTCTGGTGTATATACTTTACTTGTCTGAGAGCTGTCCTGAGATGAAAGATCCCAGCAGGACACCCACAAAGAACAAGGAGGTGCTCAGAGGTCCCTTCCAGTCGTTGGCACATACGAGATTCCACTGCAGGGAGAGAGAATTGGAAAATCTTTTAATAAACAGGATTTCCCCTCCCTCCTAAACTCCGCTGGGCTGGGTTTGGAAGGAGTGAGAACAGAATTACAGAATGGTTTGGGCTGGATGGGGCCTTAAGAACTGTCTCATTCCCACCCCCTGCCATGGGCAGGGACACCTTCCACTATCCCAGGTTGCTCCAAGCCCCATCCAACCTGACCTTGAACACCTCCAGGGATGGGGCAGCCACAGCTTCTCTGGGCAACCTGGGCCAGGGCCTCATGACCCTCACAGGGAAAAATTTCTTCCTAATATCCAATATAACCCTGCCCTCTCTCAGTATGAAGCCATTCCCCCTTGTCTTGTCACTGCATGACCTTGTAAACAGTTCCCTAACTTGATTTCCCTTCATGTAGTAATGCTTCCTATTAAAAATTCACAAATTTAAAAAAAACTGAACTATTGAATTAAGAAAGAGCCTCTGTATTACGTTTTAATATGGTTTTGAGAGACAGGAGACTGCTCATACTTCACCAGTAATCTAATGTAAATTAGAATCTTTGGAATACAAATTGAAATATATACCAAACAAACAAAGATTTCAAAAATTAAAACAAAAATGAGGACTAAGAGAAAATCTTTATTAAATAAAGTCTTCAATAGTTTTCAAGCTCCTACCCAGTTCAGTCAGATGTTTTTGAAACAGCACTCATGTTATTTTTCCATCTACATAAACAACTGTTATGAAAAGATTCTTAGTTCTGTTTTGGTTATCTAGGGGGAAAAAGAGTGTAAATATTAGAAGAAAGCACAAAACCCAGCAGGGACCCTTCATCCCCTCCTTCCCAGCTATGTTGTGACTGGAGGAGTTCCCAGAGCTCTCCCAGTACCTGCTGCCAGAGGGCAGGTGCTGCAGCCCTGCAGGAGAGGAACTGGGAGGCAGTACATGTTTCTGATGTGAGACCAAACCCTCCTGAGCTTAGTTATTCAAACAGCTCCCTCAGGGCCCCTTCTGATGTTTTAGCAATGAAAAGTTTTATGGTTTAATCTGTATTAAAAAGGTTGAAATGAAAATATTCACCCTGACCTGAATAATTAATCCTCCTTGTCCCCCAATTACAAATAATTCAGTATATTTTTTTTCAACTTGTACTGGAACACCCTTCAGTGCTTTGATCTGCTCCATAAGAAATGCAGTTGCTGTGTGTCCCAGCTCTCCCATCCATCTCATCCTTAGTCCCACATGTGGGAATGTTGGTGTTTTGCTGTCTGTCAGCCCCACCTCCTCAGCACTAATCCTTTGACTCCAGGAATCTCACAGCCCTCAGCCTGTTAACAGTCATGCTACAACTACATCCTAGTCCATGTTTTAAGGCTGGAGGATCACTTAAAACCATGCACAGAATGAACAACACCAGCAATGGCCTTCCACAGCCAGATCCCTGTGTCAAAATGCAACTGAGCCATCACTTATTTCATGGAATAGCATGCAGTTCTGAATTAGAACTGGGAATTGTTCCAGAGATGAATTATGGTCATTCACACAGACTGCACTCTCATTGTCTAACTTTAGCTATCAGCCATTACACTATCTTATATTTATAAGAGTCATCATAATTATTATTTTTGAGGTCAAGATGTGCCTTTTTCCAATTTGTAACTGTATTCAGGTGATTTCATAACCTATCCATTGATAAATCTGTTTGTGGTTTTATGTCTGTAAAACCTCTCCTTCTATCAGATTTCATAACCCTCACCATTTATTCCCCAGACCATTCCAGCCTCACAGCACCTGAAGCTCAGGTACCAGTGCTCCAGTACATCCCACCAACACCATCAATTAAGCATCACTACAGAAGTTCCTCCAGAACTGTGGCTTTCTAATGTGTTAACAAATGTATCCCACTCATGGTAAGGAACTGAACTTACTATAGTTACCAATATCATTTAGATTATGAACTATAATTAACATTTATAGTTAAATCTGTATTACTCAACCAAAGCTGTATTTCATTATAGATTAAAGAAAGTTTGAGCCTTTCTGTGATGACCGTAGAAGCTAAGCCAGCTAGGAAGCTTCAGTAAAATACACCTGGCAACCTGGAAATACCATCAAATGTTTGTTATCAAATTTATAATTTATACAGGCCAAAGGTTTCAGTGGTTATAGTATGCCTTTATATTGATAACACCTACCAGGGAAACAAACCCCCCAAATACATATCCTGCTGTTATAAAGACTTGCCTACTCACAAAAAGTTATCTTTGTATCAACTTCTGAAGTCAGACATCCTCAACAACAGAACTAAAATCTTTCTTGGTGATTAGTCTGTCATTATTAAATAGGTCATTACCTTCCAGCTGATCACCCTGTGCCTGTGAGTCCACCATCTCCTTTTATCTGTCCTACACCCTGCACTTTGGCACAAGGCTTTCACAACACTTGGATTTCCAGATACTGGCATGTTTGTGTTCTATAACAAACATTTTCTTCAGATCGCTGAGGTGGAGACCTTTCTTGGAGAAGTTCATGGTATTAAAACATTTAGCATAGCTCTGCCAAAACCTTCTTGCATTACACTGGGCATTCAAATGTGGCAATGATTACCAGCTTGTTTTTCTGGCCTCTCTGTTAAAGCACAGGGAGGAGCTGTCATGCTGAAGACCACTTGAACCAGGCACCAAAGCGAACTTCAATATCAAATTTCCAAGTAGAACTACCTTGGTTGTACAATACCAGTTATTTACAGACTCCACAGAAGCACAACAATTAGAACAAAGGGATTTTAAGATCCATTACCCTTTGCCCCAGTAAATAAATGTCAAAGTCTTCAACTTACTAATGACACACCTATAAGGTCTATTATATTGCTTGTCAGTGATGATGGCATCAGCCTTTCAGAATCATTTTGCAACCCTACCCTTCCCTCAACAGCACATTGTCCAAGAGGAAGTCACCAAAGCATCACTGCCAGAAGACCAGCATGGAAAAGAGCAAGTGTCCCAGGAGAAGTTACTAATTAAACCCTGCTGCTGGCACTGCTGTTTGGACACAGCATACCGTGACCCAGTGCTCTAAAATCATGTGCTATTTTCACTTCTTAGTATCCTCTGAACAAGCCTGCTAGCTCTAACAGCCTTTGCCCCAGTGAACAAGATAAGGTTAACCTTGGCAAGGTATCTGGACTTCAAATGGAAGAAAAACATTTCCGCTCTGTTTTCCAAGAGCAGCTACCGATGATGTGAAGCTTCAAGCTGCTCAATACTGGTACCCAATGGAACACAGCATTATTGTTCTATTTTGTTATAACTTCAGGACATCTTCTGTTGCAGTTTAAACTTGTCTTCTTACTCAACTTACAGGTATTTTGTTATTTTTGTATTTCCCAATTCATCAGGTTTGGGTGATGTCTGTCAGCAGCCTCACAACCAGCATAAATGATCACTTCTGCACTGGAGTTGAGGTGTGCTTATGCACCTCTGTAAGCAGATTCCTGGTTGATGACAGTCACTGGTGAGGGCAGCTAGGAAGAAGAGATGAAGAAAAGAGGACAGGCTATGGACATGGCCAGGAATGTGGACAGCTTGCTTGGGTTAGAAGGCAGGGGGACCCAAAAGGAGAGGGACTGAAGCAGTTGCTTCTCAAGCACAGGTTTGGGGCCTGAGTATGAAACAGTCCCAGGCACATTCAGTCATCACTTACACACCTCTCTAGGAGAGCACTTTCCAAATTCTGCTTCATCTCTTACATGCCAGCTGCCTGGAACCATGTCTCCAAACGTGGATGCTGAAAAGCCTTCAGCAGAGGAATCTTCCAGCTTTCTGCAGCGTTTTGTGGGAGCCCTGCTTTTCTCATGCAAGCTATGAAAAACAGTGAGACCATTTTGTAAATCTGTTTAACACCTGCAGCTTGTTTGCCACGTTTGTTATGGTACATTGGAAAAATATTTTGAAATGGCTGTTGTAGGGTCCAGCCAATCATATCTGAGGTGGATGGTCGGACACCAATAACCTTGTGCCATCTTTGCGAGCCACGGTATATAAGCCAGTCTTTGATTAATTTAAAAAGTTTGTTCGTTCTTTTTGGATAAGAACTTTATGTAGTGATTTATCTCCATCCCTGGTAAAACAGCAACATCCAAATCCTTTGCTAAAAAGGCAAGCCCAGTGACAAAACTGAGAAGAATAAAATCTCCATAAATTACTCCCTCAGATCTCCTCTCTCCCACAAACTCAAGACCCTTCCCTAATGCCATTACAAGAACCCTAAACAAAGCTGGACTGTGACAAATACAAAACTTCAAGAGCCTCAACTGGTTCCTGTCCTACAAGGAAAAGCCTTATAGGAAAAAAATTTTACAGCTACAAGATACTGGGTCTTCCCATTCCTTTGTCTTATTTTTTTAAACTCTATTCCTGTCTTGTGGAGAATAACATGCATAATTGAAAAATTAAGTGGGTAGTTCCATGTATTAATATTTTCTTTTAAAAAAATCAACATGTTAGCAAGAGTTTTTGGAGCTAGACAAATACCCTGTATTCTCTCCTTCCACTTGCTCCTCTCACCAAATTAGAGGCAGATTCTTCAAAAAATCTCAGCTTCACAACCAAGTACTGACAACCTTTGATTCTGAATCTGGTTTTGTTTATATCCATACAAGTATTCTCTGCTTACTTGAGAGCGTTGAGTGTTATTAAACACCCTTTCCTCTAAAAACACATTTGTTTTTATATATATATTTATATTCCAAATACTTAGAAGTCCTAAATGTTACATTGAAGCTTATTATCTAGAAAAAACCACAAGTCTGTATCTAAAAAATACACATGCTGCTTGATTTTTCCCCCTCTACTTGTTTTACATTTTTACAGACATAAAACTTGCATAGAACATGAAGGAAATTGCCAAATATTTTACTATTCCAATGCAGAAACTGAACTGTTCCCCAAACATCACATTTTTGAGATGGCTGGAGAAAAAAGGAAATGGGGCACTGCCACCAGCAACTGAGAAGCCTGAAGTAAAGGTGACATAAAGGGAATTTTACCTTGTTTCTAACTGTCCACAGTGCCTCTGAAAAAGCACTGTTTCCATTTAACAATATCAACTGCAGGCCTATCATTCTTTAATAATACTAATCTTATTTTATGTTGCAATGTCAAGAAATATCTGTACTTTGTACAATTCTGAACAGTACTGCATGATGTGCTTCTTAAATCACACCTTGAAAACCACAGCATTTTACAAATACCTTTGTATATCTGTCAGACATTCATATTTACTTATTAAAGGAAAATGAGACTTTCTTTTCCTTCTTCTGACAAGACATAATACTAAGCTTTTGTACCTGAAAATCACCTAAAGGTCTTCCCTCAGCTTGTTCAGCTCCCAGAGCTGAGAAGTTATCAGTATGAACTTCAGCCACAAAGATAAGCAGATATTTACCTACAACAATAAAAAAAAAAGCATCTGTTTTAAAAGATGATAAATAACAGAGGTGGCTAACGTTAATGAAGAGTTGGGTGAGAGC
Source organism: Rhipidura dahli (assembly GCA_013399225.1). Classification (NCBI taxonomy): domain Eukaryota; kingdom Metazoa; phylum Chordata; class Aves; order Passeriformes; family Rhipiduridae; genus Rhipidura; species Rhipidura dahli. Next base: position 70,797 of record VXAC01004212.1, read on the forward strand.
TGAACCTGGATGATACAGGGCTAATTTAAAATTCAGCTGCTGGCTCCACTTGTGCAACAGCTTGGTCTAGTGGAAGGTATCCCTGCCCACGCCAGAGGGGTTGGAATTAGATGATCTTTAATGTCCCTCCCAACCCAAACCATTCTATGACTCTATAAATTACAACATCTAGCTTAAGCCTGTGTTTTTATTTTGGCAAAGTGAAACAATACATTGCTCTGCCTTCCAACAGAGTGAACACTGAAACCTCTGGTTAACCAGCTGTGCCACAGAGCCCATTTGTGTCCTCCACATGTCACTGCTGCAGTCTCCCCTTGCTTCCTGAAGCCCTGGCACAACTCACTTGTCTCCAGGGAGTGGGGTCAGACAGCACAGCAGGGCACTTGAATCGCTGGGGTGCAGAGAATGGAAAACTCTGGGCCCTTGTCTCTGCACAGAACTTTCTCTCCCTGAACATGCATATAGAATGGAGCACCAGCCCTGCACTAAGCCTCTGAACACCTGGCAATTCCCACCACGTGCATCCTTCCTCTGCAAAAGCCAACAGTCCCTAAAATTTGCTAATGGCAAAACAGAAACAAACCATGCAAATCTGGCATACACCACCTGCACTGATTTCAAACTCACGACCAATACAACACCTTTTTTAGAAGCTGAGGATGAGTAAGTGTATCAAAAATTCAGTGTCTGTTTATGGTTCACTGTTTAAGAAGTACTCCTGTGTGAACTACAATGTTCAGACTGATGTATCATCTAACACCCTATTATATCATATTTCTAGAGCACTCATGCCCTTAACTCCACTGCTCAATTCTACTCCTGGTTATTCTGTATAGCCCCATAACAGCTATGACTGGCAGAAGTTAACTTTTTCCCTTAATTACTCCTGGTTTAATCCTTTTACTACCATGTATGAACTTTTACTACTCTTACTCATTTTTTACAGGACTTGTGGGGGAATTAGAATTACATAGCTGGCTTCTTGAGCCAAAATAAAGCCCTGCTTATCCCCTGAACTACAGCATTTCAAAAAGTAAAAGACAGAATGGGATTTTGTTACACTGGAGCTGGGTAAATACTGCAGACTGGCTAATAACAACCTTCTGTCTTTAGTCTGTGAGAAAAGAAAGTCTCTCTTCAAGGCGGGGAGAACTGAATGTTTTAAGTCTCCCCTGAAAAGCAGAACCATAAACAAGGTTTCTCTAAAGTCATGAGAGGTTCAGCAAAATAATTTCTTCAAAAAAAAAATCCCCCTTCCCCCTCTCAGTGTCAGCTATAGAAATCTGGGACAAAGGTCCTCATGATTATTCAACAAGTTAGAGATATGCAACTAAACACAAGATTAGTTAATCATAAAAGCAGCACCACCAAGCCAAGAAATTAAACAAGTTTAACACTGAAAACCTATAAGTGTGTGAAAGGCCACAGCTCTTGCAAAACTCCTTCAGAAGCATTAATATTAAAGGAGAAAAAAATACTGCTTCAGTGCACGATGCCTGGGCAGACAAACATTGCCTCCCACGGACACGGGACATCTGCCAAGTCACACAGACACTGGGCCAGGGCTGGGGAGTCTCAGCACCATGTGAGCAGCTCCCTTTTCTTATAGGTTGTAAAACTCCTAGATGATACCCCAACAGCTCAAGACATTTTAATTTACCTCAAGCCAAAGCTGAGTGAAGCTCCAAAGACAAAGCACCACATCTAAGCCAGGATAACCATCATAGCACAACACTCAGAACAACAGCCGTGCTGCCTGTGAACAGGCCTGCCTGAGAAGATGCCAACTGCCTTACATTGCCCTGAGAGCATTCAGCCTTTCACAACAGTGCATTTTAGCAAGGACTGCAGCCTAGAAATTCTGAGCAGCTTTCCTCTCGAGGAAGAGAGCAGTTCTTTAGAGACAGATGAGGCAATGCCTTGCACCACTTGTCAGAATCACTCAAACCCTTGACTGAGTTTCCAACAACTCCAATGTCCCCATTTCCAATCCCCCCTGTGCTGCCATGGCTCCTCTTCTGTGTTCTCCAAGTCACCCTTAGTCCTCTGTGCCCAGATCAGCTTATGGTCATTGAGCACTCACACCCATCACTTTCCAAACACCGATCGCAACCCAACTTGCAAAGCAAGAAATAACGGCAAATTTTTAACAGAGTTCCAGCTCCATAAACTCATGTCCAGGCAATGGGACTGTACAAACTTTGTAAGCCTTCTGAAAAAGGCCTATACTTGTATTAAAATTCAAGTATTGCTCCAAAGCACTCCTCAAAATCCATTTCCTTGCTTCTTAAGTCAACCTGCACCTGTGGGTCTGAACAGCTTTCATCTGAAAACAGAGTGACAATCAGCAACCTTCGGCTGGTTGCCCACATCCCAGACTTGACACTCAAGGGGCGTATCTGCACAGACAAAAACGTGACCTGTCCCAGCAGGTGAGCACAGACACCAAAGCAGAGGCACTGTAGGCACACGGCAAAGTTCAGGGTCCTTTAAATAAAGTATCAAACTAGGGCTCCCCAGCCTGTGCATCTTGCATAACACAGGGTGACTCTCACCTCTGAGAGTGGTGACACATTGGAAAAGACTGCCCAGAGAAACCCCATCCCTGAAGTGTTCAAGGCAAGGTTGGACAGGGATTGCAACAATGTGGTCTAGTGGAAGGTCTTCCTGCCCATGCCAGGCGGTTGGAATGAGATGTTTCTTAAGGCCCCTTCCAACCCAAAGCACTGTGATTCTGTAAATTCTACCACCTTTATTTTTTTTAAAGGAAGAACACAAATGCTGTTGATCTCCACAGTTCAAAGAGACATCTCGGTCACACCAAGCATGCTGAACCCAGTGCTGACCCTGCTCCAGCCCATCGCACAGATATCCGATGAACCAATAGGCAGCTACACACGGTGACCAGTCGCGCTGGGTAAGGAAACAGGCTGCACTTCGAAGCTCATTATAGAAACAAAGAATGTTAATGGATTGGAATGGACCTTAAAGATCATTTAGTCTCTGCCATGGGCAGGGACTCCTCCCACTAGACCAGGTTGCTCAAAGGCTTTATCCCACCTGGTCTTAAACACTGGGGATCCACAACCTCCCTGGGCAACCTGTTCCAGTGTCTCACCACCCCGACTATAAAAATTTCCTTCCTCGTTTTTATGCAAACGAAAGCAAACAGAAGACCTCAAAATAAACTCCGCGTGACAGGTTTCACAGCAGATCAATGTGCCGCCAGAAACCCCAGAACGCGGCAGAGCTGCACCGGTGCTGCGATAACCCCACAGCTCTCCCCGGCACCCAGGGGCTGCCCAAGAGTCCCCTCCCGCCACCGCGACCGCGCACCTCGGTGACGATGGTGGAGCGATAGACATCGCGGCTGTACTCCCAGCCGTCCAGGCACGGCTCCTGCTCCACTGCCTCCAGCTCTACGTCGGAGCCGGGTCGCAGCCCCAGCGCCGAGAAGTTGGCGAGCGCGGCCAGGCGGTAGCGGCGGCAGCGGCTCGGCGCCTCCTGCCCGCCCCGCAGCTCCAGCGGGATGCTGGCGTTGCGCCACTCGCNCACGGGCTGCACCAGGCGGCCCCCGCCGCGGGGGAGCCTTGGGCGGGCCGAGCACGGCTCTTCAGCTGGCGTGTGTCGCGCACGGGCTGCACCAGGCGGCCCCCGCCCCGGCGGTAGTTGCTGTCGGCCCCCGATGCGGGGCTCCGCTCCGGGCCTGGAGCCGCTTTCCAGCTCCCAGGGCTGGGGGACAGGTCCCCTGCCCTCAGTGACTTGTGGTCAGGAACGGCCCATTAATACAGGCGTCGGATCCCGCATTTACCACCCCAAGAATTCAAAAACCAGGGGGGCGATGAATTGTAGTCAGTAAGGTTGGAAAGGATCTCTCAGATCATAGCATCCAACCTATGCCGAACAGCACCTTGTAACTTAAGTCATGTCACCCAGTGCCACATCCCGTCTTTCCTTAAACACTTCCAGGGACAGTGACTCCAGCCCCGCCCTGGGCAGCCGATTCCCACTGAGTGGTAATGGGGGTGTGTACCTACATGTGAACCTACCTAGGGTTCTCTAAAAAAATCTTGTAGGGAGCAGTACCATACATGAACCAAGACCAAGAGTCTTCACGGAGTGTTCTGCTCATCAAAGAAGGGCAGTTGCTGCAGGTTCAGTAGTTAAAGAGTTCCTCATTTCACTCTGTAGCACCTTTCCACAGCTGCCATCATCCCTTCAGCAGCATCAGCTAAGGCTGCAAAAAAGTTTTCCTGACCCTGACCCTATTTTCTCAGGCAGTGTGTACTACATGTTTGACAAATAATAAATTTAATAAGTAATATTCTAATCTTAGGCCCAAAATCCCAGCTCAGTACCTAGTGGCCCTGTCACGAAATTCATAGAGTCCCATATAAATGTCAGTTCAAAAGCTGAATTGTGTCACTGCAGAAATTTGGTCTTGCTCTCCATAAGGCTAATTCACATTTTCAAGTGGCTTTTTAGGGCTGATATTCTTTCCCACCTTTAACTGATAAAAAAACCCCAAAAGTATACTTTTTATAGCATTTTTTGAACAGCTGTATTTAAAATGATCTTTTATCCTGGGTTGGAATCACACAGCTGTGAAAAATCTCAAAGGTAGAAAATGAATGACATAATAGGAGTTAAATTACAAAATCATCCTTGAGCCTGGCCAGGGTCAGCTTCCAGGGATTTGCACCATCAGGACTGAACCACCTGAAAGGCAGAAAAACTGAACCACGCCATCATAGTCTTCATGTGTGGAAAACTTACTTTAGAATTTTGTTTTCATACCTGATCCATGCTAAATACATTTATTTATTTATTTATTTAAACTTCTTGGCACCAAACGTTTAAGTTTGGAGACTTGCTCTTCAATTAGGAGAACCCACACAGTAAGCAGGTGAAACAACGTCAGTGCACATTTTTATTACAATGAAGACAGAGGTCAATGACTGAGTTACCACAGCTTCCTATAGGCATTAGCAAATCCAGTAAGCCAGTTGAAGATCAAAGGTTGCACAGAGAGACCCCAGTAAAGGTGACAGAGGTGACAGATGAGGCACAGCGTGATAGCCCTTGCATCAGTGAGAACAAGCCAGGTGGGGCTTCCCTCATTTCTACTACCTCAGACACCATAAGGCCTTATAACAACATCCCATACTTTTAAGAAAGACATTCCACTTCTCTGAAAGATTTTTAAATCTGCTGCAAAAAGTACTAAAATATGACACTAGCTCGAGATCAATGGTTTAAGTAAGAAAAATGAGACTAGTTAAAAGACGGTATTTTAAAAAACATTTTTTCTTATTTAAAAAAGGAAAAACAGGTTTGAAGATACTGAAAGGCTCAAGAGTACAAAAATATTTACCTTTTAGAAATACCCAAGCCCACAATCACATAAAATAAGTCACAACTTAAAATAGAAATCCTCATAAAAATATGGCCACCTATATTCAACCCAAGTCCTCAAACCTGTCCTGTGCTGATAAAAAGGCTTTCTTGAGAAATGTAGTTACATTTAAACAGTCATTCTTTAGATTAACTCTGTAAAGTAAAAACAGTATTAAATACTGCTGTTAGTAGAGAAATTGATTGAAAAGGGATGAGAAGATCAGGAGTCACAGGACACTGGTTCCCTCATGCCGTGTTGGCATGTTCCCTCATACATGTATGGCAAAAGCATAACTGCAGGAAACTGAAAATAGTATTTCCACTCCCAAAAGCAGCTTAAGTTAATTGCACAAGTTCCTTGCATTTGTTATAAAGCTTAATCTTTGTGCTTGAACTTCAGGGAGAGCCTCATTCTTGTGCCAAGAGCCAGCACGAGACAACCTACCATGCATTAGAGATGAGACACTGTGCTTTTGTTGGCCCTTATAGGAGGTGAATCAGGGCTAATTGTTATTTATAGAGAATAAAAAACAGTCTACCAGGTCTGATAGACTTTATGCGACCAAGAAGTGCACATATAGCCAATAAATACAAAAATAAAAGGAATTACACTCTTCAAGCAATGTAGTGCTCATGAAACAGTAGTAGCACAACTCTAAGCTCTACATTTGTCTTCATCCGAATCTAGTTTTGCCAAACTTAAAAAAGCCCCTCCAAACATACATAATCTGTAGGATATGAAAAACAAAACACTGGTTTTGTTGGTGTTTGGGTTTTTATAAAAAAAACCCTTGTGGTCCCAAATTAGTCCTTTTAAATTTTTAATAACTGCAGGTGAACATATCCAATATAGAACATCAGATTTTTGTGAGCATCAAATCACCTTTAAGTTTGTAAATAGTACAAAAGTTTTGTGAAGGCTTTTGAAACTGCTGTGAGTGTTCTCTGAAGGCGCAGAATGAAGTGGTATATATTCAAAGGAGAATTAAATACTTCTACTACTAATACTATATTAAATAAAAAGAAAAAACAACACCTCAAGAGATCTGAAAAACTGTTTTTGCCCATATACCATGAAAAACCTGAAAGCTAAAACTGCATGGCATGTTTGGACAGGATCACTGACTTGCTCCAGCTCACCTTTCTGCTGAAAGAGGGTGTGGCCCACCAGAAAGTCAGCAAATTCTAGTCCTTACTCAGGATTTCCCCCCTACCCCAAAGACACTGAAGATTCACAAAGCCAAGGGTTTTGGGTGGGCTCAGGCTTTATGAAAAAGCAGCAGCTTTTACAGGAACAGGTGGATCCCAGTCCTGGAAAAAACAAGTGACAGCTAAAGCCACTCTGATGTTATGTTTAAAACCCATGTCCTTACAGTGAAGTCTGTATCTGCTCTCCTACAAATGAATTCTGACTCCACTTAGTCTATGGGCTTTGGTCACAGATTTCAAAGGAGGACAGGATCTTTCTTTCAGGTTTTGAAAGGCAGACATCCAGCTCCCCTTTCTCCAGTCAACACACAAAGTGAGGAAAAACACCAGCACTACATTTGTTATTATTATTTTTTTTCCTTTCAGCAGCTTTCATCAAGTACCTGAGTGTCTGGAGTCACTCCTTTATTATTCCCAATGCTCACTTCCTAATTATCCTAATGCTTCCTAATATTCCTAATGCTTACTCCTTGACTTGTGTTTAGCACAGACAGGCCCCCATTTCTCAATGGGGACTGTGTCGGCTGACAAACCCAGGAATCAGGACACTGAATTACAGACTAAAAGTCCTACAGGAGGAGACAGCATCTGGTCAGTAAACAATGTAATTTGAAGACAATAGCACAGGGGATAACAACTATGGTGCAGTAGCTGTTGGATTTTGTTCATTTTCCTCTGGCAGAAAATGTATTTTGAGATGATCTTCTTCTTTCAGCCCCTCTGAGAGATGTGTCCTCCTTCACAAAGGTGTTATCAGATTTTTAGGACTCTCCTTGGAACTCCTAATGCCAGTGGTTTTTTGCCTGTTTCTGAAACTGAAAGCAAGTAAGAGACTGAGAACTAGAGAACATTTTCCAGAGTGTCATCAGACACTTCTCTCTCCTATAAGCACCACTACAATAACATTGTTACACTGCTAATATCAACAATCGATGAAATCTAATGCTCTGTACAGTGTGCCTTGCTGGATGGCAGCAGCAGTGCAGCAAACAGTGCTTGGATCTCGAATGTCATTCAACAAAGGTATTTCAGATACTTCAGGCTGATGATGCAAGAAGCCTCCGAGGGGAATCTGGTTTGACTCTAGGATTTTTAGTTAGGTTGTCATCTGCAAAGCTGAAAAGCCACAGGTCAGACACGTGAGAAGTCCCTAACTGTGATAAAGAGCAACATGTCTTTTCTCAAGGAAGTTGGACTAGGAATTTTTCTTACTATGAACACATAATGACAGCTCCTTATACTGACCAGGAATTAGATACAGAGAATTCTATCTTTTTCAAGCTATTAATGCTTACAGGGGCAAATTCTACTCTAATACTAGTTCTCACTGAGCTGAACGGTGGCTACACAGCTGCTCTTTGGTTAATTCAGTTTCCCTCTGCTGCTCTAAGGTTTTTTCTCACACTGTAGTGGATGTGCATAGATTTGAGCGGAAATGTTTGCTCAGGGTACCCTAAATAGCAATGTTGGTGGGGAAGAGAACTGTCATTGCTTACAGCTAAATCATATAAACCAGAGGAAAAGCTGTCCTGGCCTGTCTCTGGCTGCCTGGAAAGAGGCTAGAATGTTGAAATCCTCTGTCTAATTTTGCATAGTACCTAATGAAGAATGAAGTCTCATGATGCATATAATCCTACTAAATAAATAGTTTAAAGGAATAGCTTAAACAAAGAGTTAGGAGGAGTGAATGATATAATAGGATGGAAAGTGTTTGAATATCTGAAGCAACAGTCTCAAAGTGCTATGAAGGTCAGCCTTGCTTTGCCATCACACATCAGCTCTCAGGTTCATTCTGGAGGAATTGCATGATGTCATGTCTGTCAAATTAACAACCCTAAAGAAAACAATCCGAAGGGCGCTTTGAAAGCTTTGAAGTTTTGCAGTGGACCTGAAGAAACATGTTTCTGATTGTGAAAAGGGACTGTGTTCTGAATTCCTGTGAAGCACAGGATGAATGAAAGCTGCCTTACCATTTCACCTTCAGCATCTGCTCAAAGCTCTCAGGCAGTGGATTGCCATAGCTCTCTGGGAGAAACAGGGTAATGATCCCAATCAGCACAGTCAGGCTTCCCATCAGGATATATGGTAGGAATCTGTCGTAGGCACCTGGCAGAACACAGAATATTCCAACAGTACTTAGTGTCCACAACTGACAAATCCACATGTAAAGTTTATATTCCAGACATTGCTGAAATGCAGAATTAATTTGGAATAATTAGCCAAAAGATTCATCAATATCAAAGGTGAATCCACAGCTGAGTTACATCTATTACCTGTCAGAAGTCGAATTTTAAAGCTTCAACACGTGCTCTTGGATAGCCACACCTACCATCATTTCATGCCAGCCCCCACGTTTGTATAGCAGCTAAAAGTTTGGGTTGCTTTTTGTTTGTTTGTTTGGGTTTTTGTTTGTTTTTACATTTTCAACTGGAATAATCACCATCTTTGCAAGGCAATAGCTCTGCTGGAGTCTTCAGTACCACGCTGTCATCAAGAACCAAATCCTCTGTCAAATAATACAAGGGAATAAAATTGCTTGTAAGCAATGAAGCACTCATCACTGCCTGAGACTGTGTATCTTGCTGGACTGATTCAAAAGAAGGGAAGAGACTAAGTCAGCTGAACAGGTCAGTTATAGACTAACAGCTCATTAAAGGGGAAATGCTTTAATGCCTTCCTTACTGCAAAGGGAGAGAACATCAGGCTTCCCAAGACGCACATGAGGCCCTGACCTTGGTCTACTCAGAATATTATTTTGGACTTGAAGGAAGCAGCCTCTGCCAGCAGCCAAAGCTGGCACACAACCATTTAGGCAGGATTCAAAATCCTTAAGTCACAGCAGCACAGTAATGAAAAGGTCTTTCAGAAAAGGGATTAGCTAGCAGGTAAAGTATTGAAGATATAGATGTGTACCAAGTACCAAACTGGACTTGACAGCTTTATTTTATAGTTGGGATAGAGCAATAGGCTTTATAATGTACGGAATAAACTCAGATTAAAGAGAGGACCTCTGGGTATGTCTCACAGAGCTGAAGTTTGTGATCTGATCTCATCTGTGTTTTTGAGCTGGATGAACTGCAAGGTCCTAATTTAGATCTAGCAAATAGCAGCAGCTGACAAGTTTCTCCTGAAACCTCTTAAAGTTTAAGAAACTATTTTAATGTCTGGAACAAGATTTCTTAAAGATTTCTATGGGTACCTGGGAGAAAAAAACCCCACAAACCCACAAAAACCAATCAGAAAAAATGTTATTTTGTTTACATTTCTCTCTTAGTGCTGCAATGGAGACTGAAGACCTTAAGGGGAGTCAACAATCCTGCTGACCCTTATACTTTACATTTGCACTGTACAAGTATGAAACTAAGACAAGGTATTTTCATCACTTTTGCTACAGTGTGTTCCAGTTACATTGGAATGCAGGTGTGAGTCAACCCTGATTAGTTGCAGATAGTCATCTCCTCTCCCCTTTCCTGGCATGGAGAATGAGCACTAACCCCTCAGCAGTACATCAGCAATGTTCTGCCAGAGCCAGCAAAGTCCTGCTCATGTTGTAGTGAAGATCTCAGCAGGAAGCAAAGCTCATTAGAGGCAGAGAGAGTTGAGATGGGTCCAGTGATGGCAGAAGGAAATAAATCATGTGTGAATGACAGAGGAGATTGAGCACTCCAGACTGAACAGTAGGTATTCACAGATACTTCCACTCTTAGTCCCCTAATCTCTATCACTCTTTCCTGTCTGCAACATGAGGAGCATTTTTATGTATTAAACAAAAAACCAAACCGAACAATATTTGCCAGTTAATATATGTGCAGCACTCAGAATGTGATGGCACTGGGTGTGAAAAAAAGCCTATGAGGAAATCAATAATTCTGCTTACAGAAATATTGAGCATTAAGAAAAAGCAAAATGAATGAATGCTGAGGTGACTGGCTTAGAAACTAAAAAAGGTTTTTTAAAAAATCACTTTGAGTAAACACACTTGCATGCTACTTAACCTGTATGGTTTCCATGGATTACTTTAGAGAGCACAAATCCTGAGAATGTTTGGTCTCCCACCTGGTTTATCTCCCAGCATACCCATCTCAGGATGCACAGGGACAGTGTCATGCAATGAATTTCCAACTGTTACATCTCCTTACATGCAAGATCACTTCTTGTCACACTCTCCTGGGAAGGTAACTGGCATAACAAGATGTGAATATCATTCCAGCCACTCCCTGTGCAGTTTATAAACATCATCATTGTACTGGCCCAGCTCTAACCCACTTCAGTGATATATGAATTGTCCCTAAAGGAACAAAGTGCCTGATCCTTCTGAGAAGCCCAGGGAGCTCCACTTAATTTCTACCATGTGTGACAGTGAGCTCACACCCAAGCTGAGAGAAGGGACTGAAAAGACAACAAATGAAGGAACTAAAGCTGAGCCTGCAGTGCAGAAGCTCTGACAACTTCTCTGGGCAATTGTGTAGTGCAAGGCAAGAAAGACAAGGTATCTCACCTAGGTAAACAAAGTAAGGAGCAATGATGCTGCCCAGCCTGGAGGCTGTGGAAGTCGCTCCGACTGCCATGTTTCGCACTAGTGTTGGGTACAGCTCCACAATGTAGACATAAAGCATTGAAAACGCAGCTGTGATGCCAAACTTCCCAAGCATCACCAGTCCAATAGAGAAGACATTAAGTTCTGGAGGAGAAAAAAATAAAATCAAGGTGAATAAACAACACCCTGTGCTTATTACTTGTATTACTTTTACATCCAAAAGACTGTATTGCTGCATTTTTCCTAAAGGTCATGAGTTTGGTGCTTTAGGTTTTTTTAATTATACAAAGTATTTACCCCATCCCTAGATGACCCCCAGTTCCCCACGAAGCATAATGTAGACGCTCAGGTTATTTTGTATTTTTCAGATTTTGGTTGTCTTCAAGTAAAACAGCATTCTTGAAATGGAAGAAAACTCTGGATTACACAGCAATAAGCTACAAGCTTTAACCCACCCCTTTTTCACAAAATCATATGGAGATTTACACACAGTGAAATCTGGATGCAGGTTTTTGTAGCCTGAAAGCACAACCAGATGAATCACAGTACACTTTCGGCTCTCATTTCAGAAGCTGGTTCCCTGAACTATATAAAGCTCAGTAATTTGACACAATAAATGAGAATCGAGTGTGACTCAGCATATACATATGCAGTAAAAAAAAACTAAGGCTGCAAGGGATCAGCATAAACTCAGCCTCAAATTCTAAATTTGATCCTGGTTTCCAGTAATTTTGCAGAATTATTAAACAGTACCATAAAATATTTTGAATATTTCATATACTTAAGTCACATATTTAATTTTGTACCTGCAGGAACCAGCTGAATGAAGAGGACAACACTTCCCCCTAAAAAAAAGGTGCCAGATAAGGAGTAGCGCCGTGGGAGGGAACGGAGGAGAAGCCAGGCGATCACGTAAGCTGGAACTTCAATAGCAGCCGAGAGGAAACAGTTGACATAGGCATTTCCATGCCAGTCTGGAGTGCTGAGGGACAGGCCAAAGTAACCAACTGATGTGAAAAACCTGAGAAAAGCAATAAAACCAAATTATTCCAGAAACAGCAGTCTCTGAACGCCTCCAGTGTTGCCTCAGATGTTACAAAAAGAGGATTTCGCAAAGCACCACCACAGGCACTGTGTGGTCTCAGTGGCAACCCCATCTTTCTGATTCTGTTATCCCATCCAGTGATCATATCCACAGAAGCTTGAAGACACCTCAGATTTCTCTGTCCTCCCTGCATACACTACACCAAGTAAAAAGCTTTGTGGAAGTCATTCACAAAGGCCCTTCACTGCAATGGATCAATGAAACTCTTGCAAGCTTCCCAAGCCAACTACATTCCTACTTGTAGCCAGTGTTAGGATCTCCCACCCTCAGCAGTTCTGTTACATATCATTTAATCTTCACAGAGAGCTGGAAGTTCAGGTTTCGAATCTCATGAGTGTCTTACTATGGCATGCCAAGTGTGGTAGCCAGTTCCTTTCTGCTGGGGGCAATATGGACAGAAAAGTGTTCTGGTTTGTCTATATTGGGTCATTTCTTGTGGCTGCCCAGGCAGGGACCAGGATCTCACTGAGATGGGCACAGTACAAAAACAGAACAAAAATGCTGGCCATGGGTCTGGCTCTTGTTATGTTACTGAGTTGCTGCCTTTGCTTCAAGAAGAACATTTCTCTTCAAAGAGAGATTACAGAGATGGAAGCATTTGGGGAAAAAAAAAAAACATACTTCAAAATGCACAAGTTGTTACATATAGTTTTCTAACTATTTTACATCTGAGTCAAGGCTACTGTCTCTGTATTTATATTAATCACCCATATTAATGTGGGTGCGAGGACATTGAGGGCCATGTACCAGTCAAGGACCGCTGGAGCTGGGCTCCGAGGCTCAGACTTATTATCTAAACCTGTGGCATGTGCCCTCGAATCAGAAACTGTTCTATTGCCTGGGTACTTTAGGAATACACATTTCCTTACCACAAAAGTAATGACATAATAGTAATAGTTGCAATGTTTCGGGTTCGAAATAGGTCCAGAAGGATAGCCTTCTGCTGCTGCTGAGGCTTCGAATCCTGCATCTGAAGGAAAAAGGAAAACAAAACCAAAAAAATTCCCACACACCTAAGAGCAAAGCAACTGCTGCTACCCACAGTCCGGGCAGTTACGAAGTTATGACTATCAGGGGACAACTAGTCAGCCCAAGGGCCACTTCTGCACCAGGGAGTGCAGTCCTTAGGTGGAGCTTGTCTCTGCTACCAGCTGTACTCATGGGAGTTTCCATTGCACCATGATGAGTAATTAGAAAGGAGTATCAGCTGACCAGACAGAGAAGTTAACGTTTCCTTAAGGATCTCACACAGTATTTGCAGAAGGAACCTCATTACCAAAGGCATTTTTCTGTCCATTCTGTGCACTGTTCATTCAACTCTTTTCAGCCTTCATAAGTGATGTGAAATAAATGTAGGAAATAATCCAGTTTTGCTGCCTGCCAGCACCCTGACAGGGAGAGGAACAGATGAGAGAGGTTGGTGAGGTAGCCAGGGTACTGGAGCATCCACCACCTCAGACTGGAGATGGAGAGTCTAGTTTGAGGCTTGAAGCAGGAATCCTTTGGGTGGCATTGGGGTGCCTTTCTGCCTGCACACTTGGCCTTTGCTAGGGCAAAGCCAGCACTCGTGGCCAGGCTTCCCTCAAGCCCAAAGAACAAACCACCCTGGTTCTCCCTACAAGACTATCCAGTAGATACCCTTTCCTAGGAATCGACAATGGTTTCCAAGGAATGTCTTTCTAGTAACGTTTGAAAAATACTTCCAACGTGAGACTTAGCATGCACACATCATCCTCAGGCTTTTTTGGACAGATGCTTTGGCACTCAAAATTTCCATTAAGCAAGTGTGTCCTTGTTTTCAGAAAATATGCAGGAATGATAAAATGCTGCAACCCAAAAAAGTCATCTGAGGCCTGGCTGTGAAGTAAGGGAAGTGTTTTTCCATGGCTGATGTAGAATGAGCTTCCCATAATTGGAACATGCACTTCAATTTACACTAAAATTTCCACTTGGGAAAGAGGTCTTCAGCCAAAATGTGACAGTCAAGTGACAGATCCTGCCCAGGGGAGGGGTAACTCGCAGCATCTCTGTCCTGCAGACACTGCAGAGGAGCACACGGTGCTTTGCTTTCTGCTCTATCAGGAGACACAAAATGCAGGTGCACTCAGTATAAGGCAGTAGAGGAAGATCTGACCTGCAGACACACCGTCATTGCTGATGCAAGGCTGGAAGAGTCTCTGCAGAAGGAAAATGGCGCCTCTTTGGGAAGCGCTCTAGTGAGGGCAGAGCCAGCAGAGGGGGAGATGAGCACACGAACCAGCCATCCCACTATGGCTATGCTGCTCCCTGCTGGGCTGCCAGCTTTGCACTAGACTTTCTTCTTTTAACCAATAGTTACAAAATACAAGAAAAACACAATTTTGAAGAAGGGCTTGTTGTTCTTCACTGCCTTCACTCACATCATGGTTTTCAAGTCCCCTTGTAGCACTCAGATTCTCTGGCTGGTTTGTGCAACCTGAAGAATCCCTCAGAGTCCACGCAGCTCCAGCTCACGTGGATGCTGATTTAGGGTCCCCTACACAGCCCCTCTGCAAAGGGCTGTTGTTCAGCTGCAAAGCATGAATAATGCACCAAACTGAAATGTGCACAAACATATTTTCCTTGGGTCTTTGCAGTGCTGAAAGGATGAAGCAATCTGGGTCACCCTTGCTTTGAAAACCACAACAAACCACTGCTGAGGGAGAGAATTTTACGTAAGAAGCAAACTTACTGGGTTCTACTTTGATCTCACTAACCCAGCACTTACTGCAGACCAACAGTCACTGCCAGCCCAAGAGCTGCTGGTCCAAACCAGTTCTCTGCTGGCATTTCCCAACAAGTCAGCCAGCCAAATGGGGAAGTGCCAGCGAGGTGAAGTACCAGGATGTATGGAACATACCTCTGCAGTATCGAAAAGCATGGCTGGGGCTGGAATGCCATTTATTTTTGCAGCCTTTTGGATAATAGCTTCTGCCTCCTTATATCTTCCCTGGGAGATCAGCCACCGAGGAGACTCAGGAATGATCCTGTGATAAGTTTCAGAATAAATGACTCAATGTTTTCCCAAAAGTAAAAAGTTATAAATAACATATTTATTGTGTCTATCAGTTACACTCAGATCTCACAGATTGCTTGGAGCAGGAGACAGCCAGCACAGAAACATGTGGGCAGTGTAATTCAAATATATGGGACTTTTTTATTCTCATGCTAAAGTAGACACGCTGTCCTCAGTGGTTTTTTTTAAGGAATAGCTAATGTCCACCAGATGTCACCAGATAGACAGAAAGGATGGGGATAGCTTAGCCAGTGTAAATGAAAAATATTCTTAGGAAACTGCACACAATGTAGAAATGCTTCAAATATGCATAGGGCGTATTTAAAGGTTCTGTGTCCTAGGAATCTTATATACAAACCTCACCATATTACCACAGCTCTGAGGCAGATTCTCCCAGGCAGAGGGCAGGGACAGTGTCCCCTTGCAGAGTTGATGACATTTTCTAATCAATTACAGGCACATGTTGAGCGAATTAACACCACACACAGGACAGAAAACTTGAACTTTCCTTAACTAAATCCTTTGGTCTTAACAGATGCCACCTTTAGCCAGCAGCACTTTTTCCTCTCTTTGGAAAAAAGCAGGTCAGACGTCCTTTTCTGATGAACTCTTAAGACTGACTCAAAGCCAGTTCAATAATTTCAAACATCAGATGATTTATGTCTGATCATTAATCACTAATGGGACTTTCTGTAACATGAGCTGCTTCCACTGCTCTTCTTACTGGGAAATCTGAGGATCTTGAGACTGCAGAGACAATGCTGGGAACCTTCTGGAGAATTTGGAAGGCAAATGAGTAAAAGAGCAAGAATGGCACAGAGCAGAGGGATGTGCAAGTCACATGGCCTGTGGAAGCAGTGGGTCCACATGCCCAAATGCCAGCTAACACCAACCTGCCTTGGCAGAGCTTTGCCAGTGCACCTTGATCTCCATCTACCCCCACACTGACCCAAGACAAAGTGCCATCAGAGGAAATTTTTGGCATTTTTAAGTGTAGGCTTTTAAAAGGCCTGAGAATTCCCACTCCATAGATTTCAAAGCAGGACTCTGAAGTCATTCCTTGGGGACAAATTTCCTTTCACAGTGCCTGTTCTATAGCAGACATCTGAGAGGCTCCCACCCAAAACCAGCCTCCCCAGAGAACAGCTGCTTGGTGCAGAGGGGAATGCTGCTGTGACGAAGGAGTTTGAAACATTTAAATAAGCAAACTGACCTTTAAACAGAATCAGACTGTCTTTAAAATCCAATGACAGCAGAGTGGAGCTGAAAACCATTTTAAAGGTTTGGTTTGAAGACTAAGGTTAAAAAAAACCCCAACTAACCAACAAACCATCAGCAGATACTTCTAACAAGACTGGGACATGCAGGAGGTCTTTTAGACTATAGAAGAGTATGTCTAAATCATTTAACTGTTATAAAGATCCTAATTGCTCACTTATAGGTATAAATTTTTCAAGATACCAAGAAGAAAGGAGTTCCCTGAATAATATGAAAGAACTCTTCCTATTGTGAATTATCCTTATTTTAAGAGTGTGAGTGATACCTTGCTTTTCCTTTCCTATTTTCAAACACCTGGCCCTTCACAACACAGCAGATGCCCAAGGCAGCAACAGAACAGGGCTATCTGCTCTTCTTCAGTGCTTCGGTCCAGCTAAAAAAAGCAGGGCTTCAAGCACACAGACAGCACACATAAGGCTCTTCAGGTACTTACTTGACTTAAAACTGGCAAGAAAAACCACACAAAAAATGCCCCCCTCAAGGCAAAGCCTTCTCACGTGGTGAATAGAAAAGTGACCCTCCCTGACCCCCTGCCATTACCCAGCACCTAGCACAAAGAGCATCAGGCGGGAGGGGAGGTGGGAAGCGTGGCCTTGGCATGGACTCACCACCAGAGCGGGATGCAGAACAGCCCCGGGACAGTGAGCGCCAGCAGCAGCATCCGCCAGTCTCTGATGAAGTAAGCAAACAGTGGCAGCAACATGTAGCCAATTGCAAAAAATATGCAAACTCCTAATGTAGAGAATAGAATACGAACTGATTTGCCAAGAATTTCTGTGCCTGTTTAAAACAAGGGAGGTTGGATTAGCATTTTAACTTTTTGTTTTCAAGCATGACTAAATACTATATTGCATTTACAAACAGAAAAATAAGCTAAACAATCTTAGAAAAGAGCAGCACAGCACAGACCCGCCTGTACAGAAAAGCTGCTGGGAGTATTGGGAACCTTCAGATAAAGAAGCTTCTTCTGTTTGCTTTGATTAATGAATTGGCAGAGGCAGATAAGGACAGGCATGGTGGATGGCCAGCAGGCATCTGACTTACAGAAGCCTTCCCCACACACTTACCTAGGACACAGCCTGCTCCCCCACTTAACCCATCACGATTTAAGATGCAATTCACTGCTGGGCACTTCTGGAAGAGCAAAGGTCTGAGCACAGCAGACTGATGTGGGATGGAATGTGAATTTACAGTGAGGTGAGGTGGGAACAAATTTCCCACCTAATTTTTGGAAGAGAAGAAAGGTTGGAATGTTGGATTGGCACATCAAGGGCTGAAGGACAGAACCAGGGAAGATGCCATCCTCTAGCAATGTTACTGTTCCAGTGGCCAGGCAGCAGTCAGGGAAAGCATCCTACAGCCACTGCACCATGCAGCAACCTAATTTGAGTAATAAAAACTGAGACTGTTCTAAGGCTTCAACAGCAACTAAATTCTTTTACAATAAAACACCCAGCCACTGCTTAATAGAATCCAGTAATGCCCTCAGGTCCACCTCTCTTCTCCTTGAGCTCTCAGCCCCTGGTCCACAGAGCTCTCCTTCACATTAGGAACACTGCAAAGGCTGTAACTGCCACAGTTTGATTTGGATTCAACTCAAACGACACTGAGTGAACAGGAGAGTCACAAAGTGTGGAGAGTGTAGTTGGGTTGTGTATCATGGCAAGAACTCCAACATTTATTATTGCAGAGAAAATGGAAAAACCATCCAAGACTGGAAAACCCTCCTATTTGACAGTTACACGAATCCTCATTTCATTGTGACTGAATAAAGTCACAATAAAAAACCCTGAAAATAAGAATTTGCTAGGCTAAAATGAGTGTGTGGGGATAAATCATACCATCTTCCTCTTGACTTGCTGTTGTTTAGGGGGGCTTTCTTGGGAGAGGTCTACTACCTGAAACACTGGTTTATGCCTGTTAAATGTTACGTTATATTTTGTGTCAATTCAAAGCCAATATGAGGTGACATCTTTCAACCAAAATTCCCTTGTCTCCTGCCTTTCCTTTTCCCTCATTCTCATAGCCATGGAGTAACAGTTCTTGGACAATACCAACATGCCTTCACAAACCCCTGTAGTGTTTTACAGCCCTAGAACCTGAACACAACAGTTTTGAGCACAGAGAACAACTGAGGCCTAAAGCTCAGAAAGAAATTTCAGAGCATGTGGCTGAAAAAACCCTAACATTGACTACAGAAGTTCACCAACAGCTCAGGAGGGAACTATTCCCGTGAAGGTGGGCAACACTGCAAAGGGAAACATGAGCCTGGGTGGCTAAGGATGCTGAAACAGGGTCTGAGCTACATGTTGGGAGGCAACACAGGTTTGGATGTTGAAAGTCTGAATGAGAAGAGAAACCTGCACTGAACTTGGAAAAAAACCCACTGCTCTTGGGGATGGAGGGTGCTAGGGCTGCAGCACAGCCAGGCTCAACAGAGCCTTTACAGGTGCTGGTGCCACTGCTCCCCTCCCAAGCACAGGTCAGCCCTGCCAGCTCTTGGATGAAAGAAGAGGAGCATCTCCAACACATCCTGTAATCAGAATGGGCTTTCTTAAGGAGTCTCTTTTCTTTTTATGGGTATATTCTCCTATTCATGTCCAGCTTCCTGGAAGTTCCTGCGTTTGCCTTGCCACAGGCAGAAGTCATAGTGCTTATGGGGATACACTGGCTATGGAGTGTAGGGTGGGAAGCACCACCCTCTGTAAGTACCTCCCTCCTTACCCATGCCAGTCAGTCGATGGCTTAAATAAATGAGGAAGCTAATGTCTAAGTTAGTTTAGATTAATCCTGCCCTTAGAACGTCAAGGCTGCTGGGAAATGGCCAGCACTCCTGGCAAGTGCCCCAAGCATCTGACTCTCTGCTCCCTGGCATCAGATGCTGCTGTGACAACTCTACAAAGGAGAGGATGGCAGAAGAGAACACGCTGGGGTGATGGGGCAAGGGCCAGCAAACAACAGCTGTTAAACAAAGCAATTAAACAAGCCTAATGATGCTTAGGGAGACCCAGACCCTGCTCTCAACAGCAGGACCATTTGCCTAGTGGGTTGTTCCTGGCGCTCCCTTCCAGCTTTGCTTCTGCTGAGCACCAAGTCAGCATCCCAATCCACATCCAGCTATGTCCCACGTTCCCAGGGGAGTTGGGAGCTAAATTCCTGCTTGATCAGAACCTGCACCTCTGTGCTACACAACACCCATGTGTTTCCACAAGGATTTTGAGCTTTACCCAGTGCTGTACCTCCCAGCCTTCCCATGGCAGGCATTTGTTCCTGCTCCATCAGCTCCACACAAGAATTAAACTACCAGGAGAGCAGGAGCAGTGACAGTGGTGACAGCAATGGCAGGAACAGTGACGATGGTGATGGCAACAAAGAATCTCCCTGCTGACAGTCTGATCTTAATCCTCCCTGCCACAGGCAGCAGTGACTCATGGCTGCTTGGGGACACAATGGTGTGTCCGCTTCATAGCACTGACCTCATATTATGCTCTTCTGAACTATTTTCTTTCCCTGTTAAAGCCTCATGGAGTAGGAAAGACCAGCACTAACTATTAATATACAATTTTAATCTAGCTCACATTATGATCTACAAATTGTAATACTGACACCAGGGGTTTAAAGACAGTCATAAATATATATATATGTGTGTTAAATACAGCTCTTGCAAATTCTAGCTTCCCCCCTGAGACCTGCATCACTCGTCCCCATAATTTGCCCATGCAGTTGCCTTTCCTGAAACCTCCATGCTTAGTGTGAGCCTCTGTTGGGTCCCCTTCCCTATGGGGTGGTCCATTCCCTGCAGGGTCCCCAGGCAGAAACTGTAGCCATGCAGCTGCTGGGTCTTTCTTCCTACACTCCCCAAAAAAAAAAGAAAACAAACTTTAGCCTCTAAAACTTAGGACTTTATCACTGATCTCAACACTGAGAGCAATGACTTTTTGGCTACTGGGGCTTTGGCACCCACCCAGCTCCTCTGTTCTTGTCCCCCTGACACTCATTGTGCCTGGAAATGCTCGTTTGCTCCAAGGCTTTGCACTCAGGTATGCACTGAGCTCTCTGCAAAGGGTGCAGAGGGAGGCAGGGATGAACCCAAATGCTTTCTCTATCTCAGACCTGCTGCTGCTGCTAAACCCTGAATGCTGTCCTGAATGTCTTCTCCAGAAAGGAATGAAATAGGTGTTTATGTAGGCTCTTCCTGCTCTTTTCTTTTTCTCTAAACCTATAGAAAGTATAGTCTTGAAGAATTATAGAGCAAAAAAAAACCATACTGGCTTAAAGCAGGAATTTTACCACTGTGTAATTAAATGATCCAGGTTCAGAGGGGGGAAAAAAGTTAACAGTATATTAAGCAAACATTTAATATAATGCAAACATATTCATACCCAAAATGAAGGCCACCACGTAGTTAGAGATCTGTCCCATCCCCACAACGAGAAAGAGCACTGTGAACATCTCCCAGCTGGTGGAAAAGATCTGCAGGAAGCTGAAGCCAGTCTGCACAGCCATTGTCAAAAAAAGGATATTCTTCCTGCCAAACCTTTGGTAAAGAAAAAGATTATTACTGAAACAGCATGTATTTATGTTGGGGTTATGGAAGAGGGCACAAGGCAGAACAAATATCCAACCTCAAGTGATGCATCTAGCGCAACCTGAAGTTCTATTCATCTTAAAGAATTTTATTATTTTCCTTTGTACTAAAAAATATTTAAATTTCCAAGACCCATGAGAGAAACAGAGAAGAAAAGCCATGAGCAGAAACTTCAGGGACCCACTAGACAGAGATTAAGGAGACTAGGCAACAGTACAATAGGGAGACACATGCAGACTGCAAAACACAGACCTGAAAGTTACAAAATGATGACTTTTAGGCTACTGGCATCTATACTTTGCAACACCGTTCTTTTTTGAGTGTGTTAAATAGCTTTGTCAACTGGTTTCAGTCCAGGTTGCCAGAAATACTGCACCCTTTCCCTCACCTGTTTCTCTGCATTAGGATTAAGTGGCACGTTGTCCTGGAGAGGCAGGACAAGCTCGTGTATGGGTTTCCATACCTGTGGGCACAGATGCTGCATCGGCTGCATCGCCTGCTGCCTGCAGCAATCCTTGGGAAAGGTTTCTGTAGCAGTCACGGGGAAATTGCTCAGGTACAGGTTCAGATCATACCCCTTTACTGACAAAACCCCCAAATAATCCAAGGAAGCTCATGTGGGAAGGCATGGGCCAGGCTGTGCTGCTTCCAGGGCAAACACGCTTCCTCAAATCCTCCCACTGTGAAAATGATACCACTGGGATTTAGTGATTATCTCATCTCCCTTTCAAACAGTAACACCAACTGACTTCTGCACTGGGGCACGAGTTGGGAGATTAAATTTGGATCACATGGAATTTTATGCCGGAGGCTTTAGGATTAAGACTCCCAGTGAGTTTTGAAACCCCTCTACTAAGCACCCAGAGGACCCCTGCTACCTTATGATATCCTCATTCCCAGATAGCAGTCAAAGCAGGATCAGAGATCCCACCGTAAGAGTATGGGCACAGGGCTCAGGGCTGTAGGGAGAGGGGAGCAGAGACTTGTAGAGGGAATATTCCACATTCAGTACTTGTAAGGCCAAAACCTCAACACTGCTGAGACAATTATCAAAGGTCTGTAATGATTTTTTTACATTTTACATCTACTTAGTGAGATGCTATGACAATTGCTATCCATTTTCAGGTTATCTTTTTTCTTGGCTCTCATATGTCCTTACTCTATCCTACCATATAGCAAACCCTCTATCCTATGCAGAGATTCCATTCAAAGGGCAAGTTTCTATCTTGCACCTCTAACAAGGGATTATCAGTTAATGTGCGACAAAACCCAGCATCTTTTGAACTACTCAAAAGGCTGGATAAAGAAACAAATAGGAAGTGGGTTGTGAAGGGAAACCCACTGCATGAACATGGGCTCCTTGTGGAGATCAGTCCCTGGGCTCTGAAGTGCCCAAGAGACAGAAATCCTTTACCAGGGGTAGAGCAAGATGGGATTTTTGGAAGAAGCCAGGCCAGTTACCTCATTTTGATCAGAGCTCAAGAGTATTGAACATTTCATTCCTTTTGTCTCTTAAAAACAAATGCACCAGCCATGGCCCCAGGTCTGCCCTGCTCTGCCCATGACATTACCTGTCTGAGAGCTGCCCCGAGATGAAGGAGCCAATGAGGACCCCCACGAAGAAGAGGGAGGTGGTCAGTGGGGCTTTCCAGTCGTCCTCACACACGAGGTTCCACTGCAAGAGAAAGGCCTGTGCTCAGATGCAACCCCAACACTGTGCTGAGCCTCATCCAGCACAGGGGCTGCTGGTTTGAGACACACACATTTCCATGCAATGGAATTCTTTTTCCCCATATCCACACTTCCACCCATCACTGGCACTGTTTTCTTAGTCAAGGTCACTGTTGCAATATGCTGCTTAAAGCACAAGAAAAAGAAGGGAAAGTGATTGCCTCCCCAAGTCAACTCCATGAGGCCAAAACACCAGCAGCTGTCTGACACAGCCCCACAGCCTCTGAAGGGGATGAGTAGCCAGCAATGCCAAACCTGATGGAAGCCCATGTGTGCATTTCAGGGACGGCCCTGGACCTGTTTCCAGCACAATCCTCCCATCACATACCCACCAGACCCCTGGACCTGGCTCCCTGTGGTCCAAGATGCTCCCACCAGTGAAACAGAGCAACGGAGAAGGGTAAAGAACCATCCCAGCTAAGAACAGCTTCCAGTTTACCTCTGCCAGCACAAAACCTCCTGCATCTCTATAAATTCTGGGGCTGATGAAACATATGTAAGAAGACACACAGAATGAAATCTCTTTTCTTGCACTTACATATTACCAAATTCTGTTCCACCCCACAGCCTGTACCACTGATTTGCCACCCATCACTCACAGCCTCATGACCGCAGCTGGCTGGGGCTGCAGACTTAGGACAGTAGCCAGTGTGGAAATTTCCTCCTAAAACTACTCAAGGTTTAAAAAAAAAATGGCATCATGAGCCTCTGTCCACCAAAGTTACAGCTGAGCATGTCTCTGCCAAGGCTTGCCCCCTTCCTGGTGACTAATCTCCTGGTTAAGGCATGCCTGCCAGGAACACTTAGGGAGAGGCTTCAAACATGTCACTCTCAGATCATATAATTCTACTACAATGGTAAGCTAATTAGATCACAGATCAAAGTATGGCATAATTTTAATAATTAGCCACGCTATCAGAGAGCAGGGCCATCGCTTGCACCAGCAGTCACCCTCTGCTTGGCCAAGCACAGTAGCAAGGGCTTGGTTACGGAGTAGAAACCTGCCCTCAGAGCTGCTCAGGCTCCTCGCTCAGCTGCAGGCAGCAAGAAGTAACTCTTGGGTTACAGAGACACCCAGGCGCTGTCTGATGGTGCCACAACTCCTGCCAAAAACAAACCACTGGTGGATTGGTGGCTGAGCTTCACTGCTGCAGAACGGGCAGGCAAACCCCAAAACATGGGGGAAGGTGGTGTGGTTTGATGCAGTTTGCTTTGGACTATAATTTAGGAAAGAGATGCAATCAATGCCTATTTTCAGACAGAAGTACGCTGCCAGCAGAGGGGAGTCAAGTACTTCTGCCCTTTGCCCAGCCTGCAAAGTGACACCCGCTACACAACAAAAAAGTTGATGTTAAAAACACAGCCCCCTTCCTGAGGAACACACACGTCTTCAACGCAGGAATAAGGAGACTCACTAAAATGTGCCTCTTAAATCTGATTAAGAACAAAAAGAACCCTATGGCAGCATTTTCTGTAAGGTTTTCTCTTCCCTTCTGGGAAGGGAGAGGTGGTAAAGCGTGGGCCTGTCTGGGCACACACCTGTGCTTATCTGCACTGTGTTTGAGAAGATGGAGGTTAGCATGTGGATCAGTAGGGCTCTGGTACGTTCAAGAATGCTAGTTGTGAAAAACAGATGTAGGGATCTGCTTCACCTGTCAAAGAAAACAGACTGGTGTAGAGAAGGTCGGCAGAAATCAAGTCCAGTATTTAAAACAAAGCAAAATTCAGCTACAAAAACCACGGCATTAAAAGTACACTGCAGAGGTCTTTCACCATGTCCTGCTGCACCTCCCTTTCCCTGCTTGGGGAAAGCTGTTGACTAACTGTGGCAGAATTTGCAGCTGATACAAACTATTAATTATCTGGGTGCTGAGCACCCTGGTCAGGGGCCACCAGCACGGTGCCTGCTTCTGGACCTTCAGACTTGAGTTGCTCAAGGTTAAGGATCAGTGTTTTCAAAATATCTCCATGATGCCAAAGTCACTTTGGCTGTAAAATAAACCCAGCTAAATAATAACTTGCCCATGAAACTGCATTGCCTCCTTGGTGCCAGATGCCTCCTATCCAGGTGTTTGCTCCACCTTTTCCCATGACATATTGCACACAGAGCAAAAATTCACTGCATAGGGTCAAGTCTAAGATTTGGGGGACAGCAGCTGGCTGTCCAAAGAGGGGTTACTATCTACAGGAACTCACTGCATTTGACCAGAATACACACAAATACATCAAATCCATCTGACTTTAGGTATACCTGAAGCTGCCGAGTGAACAATCCACCTATTTTAGCTCCAATACCACATGGTACCTGAGCAATACAAACCTAGTCTACAGGTAGACCTCATCTCCCAAATTCCAACCTCCCATCCCCACAGGCACTCGCTCTGACTGAGGCTCGTGCCATGGCACTGCAGAGTGATCAAGCACATATTAACATGGTAAGGTTTCACTAGTGCTTCAGTGGATAGGGAAAAGTGAAATGTAGCTTATTTGACCCCTTCCCCAGAGGCTGCATCCATCACAGACAGCACCAAGCAAGCCATGGCTACAGGAGCTACAGCCCAGCCACAGCTTAACTGCCTACAGCTACAACTTCTGAACTGTCTCTACTGTGCTAATTATACATTAACCAGAAAATAAGTAATTCTGTAATGGCCCTGGCAAAGCAGACTGGGGAACAAAGTTCATGTAAGATTCCAAGCAAGGCCTCTGAATGTAGGAAGAGAAGCTGCTCATGAACACTGTTATAAATCACTTTTATTCCCATCAAATCCCTAGTACTCTTTCTGCAAGGTCCCAGCTACTGGAAGAGCCAATTCTGCTGGGTGCTGCTGGTAGGAACAGTATGGATGGACAGGCTTTCTGAAAAACTGAAATTGCTGTAGAAGGTGCCCTGGCTGCCCAAAGTGCCCCCTCCTGCCAATCAGAAATCATAAATTAACATTCTGAGTACAACCCATTCACATCAGAGGAGAAAACACTAGTGGAGCCTTGTGTAAATGGGTGGGTCTGGAAACCAGGGTAAATCTGAACTTGTTTCCAAGAGTAAAGCTGATGATGCATAATTCAAGAAGTGTTAATTATTCACAGATGGCCCGATCCTGCTCTCTGGAAACCAGGGCCAGCAATGAGACCAGCTCGGCTTGGTGCACAAGTGACAAGCACAGGCACCTCTATGCCCAAGCACAGGGTGGACCTCCAGGGCTGGGCAGGGCTGCTCTCCACTGATGGAAAGAGACATAACAGAATAGAAAATACCATCAGATGCCTTCAAACCTCAGCAATTCCTATCCAGTCTCTTGCCTCTGCCAGTCCCAAAAGCTTCTGGTTTCTGCCTTCACTAACATCAGTGCCAGGGCTGGGACAGGGACTGAGCAGGGTGACACAGGTGACAGACCAGTAGCCCCACTAGAGCCTCTGGCACTCACTCTGCCCTTTGCAGGGGCCTTGAAGCGGTGTCTGGGGTACATGCCATGCCCCAGTGGTGGAGGGCAGCTCAGTGTGTCCTCAGGGAGTGGTGCTGGGTGACAACCTTGCTCAAGGGAACTAATAAGATCCTAATGCCTCCTCCTAAAGGCAAAACTGGTGCTTGTCCTTGAGCTTCTAATTCATGTTTGATCTGAGCATCATTATCTGGAAGTAAAAGACAAGTAGATTAAGTTCCAGAAAAAAATAACAATGCAACAGACCCCAGGAGCCTGCCATGAGGAAAAGGAAATCCTGCAGCCCCTTCATCTCAGCCAAGGGATCACTCTTGACCCCACAGTGACTCACATTTCCACTTGCTCACCATTACACTTACAGCCCCTTTCTTACATCATCCTGGTCTGACAATCACCTGTGGACACATCCACTTTTCCCCATCATCTCCATTTTAAGACCATGCAAATGACTCAGTCTGGGATTCTCTGTTCCCAGAGTTCAGCATGTCCTCACAGACCAAGTAATACAAGCGCTGAGCTGGCATCTCCCACTTCCCTTCAAGCAGCAATAACAGCAGGATTTTATGCAACTGAACAAATCAAATGAAGTCTCCAGCACTTAATCCTGTGCCATCAAGTTCTGCTCTTCAGCTGAGTTCTTGAAGTGAAGCTGTTTCTTCACTGAGCTCTTCTGATGGCATGTGCTGGCTTGTCTTTCCTAATACAGAGAAAAATGTTGGGTACAAAACGAAACATCTCAAATTTATCTAAAGTGCCTCTTTCCAGCATTTCAACAGCGCCTGTTTTCCTTGTTTTGAAACCAAATTCTGAATTTTTTTCCAAATGTCCATGACAATTTTGAAACAAAACAAGTATCCTTCTTTTCCATTTGGTTTACAGATGGGAACCTGGCACTTGGTTTCCATCTCTGAATGTGCTTTTGCCTCTCTGGCATGCCCTGGGCCCCATGGCAAACCCCACTGCTGCATCCCATCCAAATCCTGCACAGAACACTCTGTTCGGCATCTGCCAACATAAATTATTTACTGTTCATTAAGAAGAATCACATTTCTCCTCCTTTTGCTTCATTCCCCCAGAGCAAGCACTGACTCTAAAACAGAGATGACAGTTCATAGACACCTCAGGATAAACTGACCTCCCTCTGGCAGTGAGAGTGGCATTGACTGTGCCAGTGGTGGCCACCAGACAATCACCACACAGCCATGGGTTACAGCTGGGCAAGTGGGCAACAGAGGCAGCTGCTTCAGCTTGCCCATGGCCAGGAGCAGGGCAAGCCTCCCATGCACCCCACCTTGGTTTAATATTGTGAGGGATCTCCAGCAACTGAGTATGACTGTCAGCACAAATGGCAAGTGTCACATGTGCCAGTGACTTCCCTTTGAGCAGGTAACAGGCTGACATCCCCTGCCCACATCCTACCTGCCTGGCATGTGGCTGAGCCCATGTCTACACACTCCTAGCACAGACCCTCCTCCTGTGTCCTCAGGGCACAGACCCCTCTCCTCATCATCAGAACCTTTCCTGGCTGTGCCATTCATTGATGTTTTTTTGGTGGCAGATGTTGCTGCTGAGTCACAGACTCGTGAGGAGGGTTCCACACCCATTCCCTGTCATGAATCCCGAGGCTGAGCCATCAGTGCTTGAGGAGGGCGGCCCTTGGCTACCTGGCTCGGCTGAAGGACCGCGGAGCCTGCCAGCTGCCACTGCCGGGCATGAGGGTGAGCCCGTTATTCCTTGAAACCCCTTACTCAGCAGCACTCTTACAGCTTCAGAGGAATGATTTTCCTTCTCTAACGGAGCCCCACACTCCGTGCCAGCGTTACAGAAGAGCACGTCCCTGCCACCACACCATGGCACGGCCAGAAGACCCAAACAAGTGCTACGTGACCCGGCACCGCTGACGTTCCCACGACACTCTGAACAAATGATGCCACTGCAGAGCCTTACAAGCCGACCGGACAGCCTGGGAGTGACCAGGCATCTGCCTCGCACCAGTCCCAGCGCTGACCGCCACGGAAGCCACTGGCATTCCAGGGTGTGGGGCCAGCGAGGGTCCACTCTGCTCTAGCCCCAGCCAGCCTCAGTGTGTGTTTACCTGACCGTGTCCGTGTCCCGATTCAACGCTGCAGTGAGAACGAGAAATTCCACCACAGAGAAAATTTACCGGGATGGTCAGCGTGTGGCAGGAGGAAACTACCGGGCTTCTATTTTCAGCCTCTGCCTCCCCCTCCACACAAACCCGCCTCCGAGTACAACAAGCTGGAAAACACAGCTGGGATGGCGAGGGCGGGCATCTCCTTTGGCAGCCTTTACACCTCGTATCCCTACCGCTCCTCGCAGCATCGTGCCCACCCGGACCCTCTCCCACAGGCACTTCACCCGCTGGTCCCTGCTCCCTGTTCGCCGTCCCCCAGGCAGAATGACAAGCCCCGGCCCCGGCACAGCCCGGGGTAAGGGTGTCACCGCGGCTGCGCACCTCGGTGACGATGGTGGAGCGATAGACATCGCGGCTGTACTCCCAGCCGTCCAGGCACGGCTCCTGCTCCACTGCCTCCAGCTCTACGTCGGAGCCGGGTCGCAGCCCCAGCGCCGAGAAGTTGGCGAGCGCGGCCAGGCGGTAGCGGCGGCAGCGGCTCGGCGCCTCCTGCCCGCCCCGCAGCTCCAGCGGGATGCTGGCGTTGCGCCACTCGCCGCTCAGGTTGGCCCCGCGGGGCACGACGCACCGGTGCTCGGGGGTGCCGGCCAGGAACACCACCGACATCCCGTTGAAGCCATTGGGAATGATGCTGGCGCTGAGCAGAAAGAAGACGAGCCGCTGGAAGCGGCCCCATTCGCCCAGGAAGGCGGTGGCCGCATCGTAGTCGCGCATGACGAGCGCAAAGCTCCGCGCGTCTCCCGCGGGCTCTGCGCGCTCCGCGGACGCGGTGCGGACAGCTCCGCCCCCGCCCGGCCCAGCCCCCAACAGGGCGGTGCGTGCTGGTCCGGCGGTCCCGGCCGGAGGGGAGTGGGGAGGCTGTGCCAGCCCCGGGCTCTGCCGGTCCCGCCTTCCCGCGGCATCCCCGGAGCCTTCCCCCGGCTGCCGCTTCTGCCCCGTCGCCGGCTCCGGAGCTTTCCTTAGGAGGCGTGTCCCGTTTTTTTCCATTTATTTCTCTGGGCAGCCGCAGCCGGAGCGGACCGGGCGGTGCCGGTAGCGACGGGGCGAGACCGGGCGGTTGCCTCGGCAGCAGCTGCCGGCGCGAGATTAGCGCCCGATGGCAGCGCGGCGATAGCCCCGCCGCCCCCCAGCCTTCCCCGAGTCCCGAATCCCTCCCTTCGGGCACCCAAAACAGCTACCCCCCGTTTTGCTGCTGCAAGATGGAGGCACAGCATCGCACCACCCCCGCGGGAGCGGGGCACAGCCGGGCATCACGAGAACAGTTATTGGACAGGGAACTGGAACAGCGAGCCATCAGCTGGGAGCTGGCGGGGCTGCCGGGGCCGGCGGGGTCTCTCTCCCCGGACCATCCCACGAAACGTACAGACGGCAATAATGTGAACCCTCCTGCACATTGGCACAGAGGAAAACAAGGATCAGACACAGCTTTAGGAATCAAACGCTCTCACAGCTCCTGAAATCCTGTCCCTAATGCAGCCCCGTGCTTTTTCCCAGCAGTGTTTACTCTCGGCAACAGACAAGGTCTGCTCAAGGAGCCTGTAGCAGCTCTGGCCTCGGGAGAGGAGCTTTTTATATTCCCATCTCCTATCCTATTCCTGCTCTACACGACTCTGGCTTTGCCTGCAGTCGGATACGTGAGTAGCTGTCAAAGCCATTTCAGAAATCTGAACAACGCTGTCATCTTCTGAAATAACTCGGGGGCACTCAGAAACCCGGTGGTGTCTAAATCAAGCACAGTGCTTGCCCTGCTTGGACAATACGACTCCCTGGAGGTGTGAACAGGGCGCCCGTGTCAGGCTGTGGCCAGACGAGAATTCCCGTGCCGGCCATGGGCGAGAGCAGGCTGGAAAGCATCGCTCCAGCAGAGATCACAGAAGGCGACGCGGGAGTGCGGGAAGGAAGCACGGAGTGGGAGCGGGAGTGGGAGTGATGGCTCGGCGCTGCTTGGGGAGGAGAAGCAGATGGCAACATTTATCTGGCCAGGCAGCGATTCTGCTGCTTCAGATGTGGGATGAAGAACCCATGTCGTGGGAAGATTCAGATATCTCCTGTTTGGAGAGGACACCCTCAGGCCGGGCCTGGGCTACTGAACAGTCTAAGCTGTCCCCAGTGATAAGAGCAGGGTGAGGGCCATTTGGGACAGATCAGGGGTTCCCAGGCAGCAGCAGGCAGCAGCCCTCCACCTGCCCTGCCCTGGGGCTGTGCAAGAATAGTAAAGAAATGCAATGCATGCTTGCTCCCATGGGGAAATTAGGGATGTGGAGTGTATTGTCTTAAGCATTAATGTTAATGCAATCTTAGTAATTATTCAGTCAACAGTAATTTATTACAGAGGACTAATTTGCAGTGCTTAGAAATAACTGCGGTTAGGCTGCAAATTAGCGTGTGAAAAGTAAGCGGTAGACATTGACTCAGTAAGTTGTAGATGAAGTGCTTAGGTTTATCTGGTTTGCAGATGCGTCCTTAACATATTAAAATTTCACGTGTCTGACATGAAAACACCACAGCGTTTTCTCTTACATTGTGAACCTTCGTAAAGTAGCAGTTATAGGAATCCCTCGTGTTCTAGCCAGCTGTACTAATTTGAAAGCAAACCAGCGAGAGACTCTAAATTGGAATTACAATTTAATAGGAAAATTAAAAATAAATGCAGTAGTACAAAATCACTGACAGACAGAATACAACCTGACACCCTGTTGGTCAGGGTGGTGGTAGAAATCCAATTAAATGGTGGCTGCAGTCCTCCTGAAGTGATAGATGTGGTTCTGTTGAAGTGGTGATCCTGTAGAAGGATCTGAAGCCTCCTCTGAAGGTACAGTGGTGGTTACGTAGCTCTTGTCCTCTGGGAATCCAGTAGGTAAGGGCTGCCTGTGGTGTTTCAAACCTCAGATTTTATCCAGGTAGGAATGTTTGGTTCTTACCCCTGGGTGGAGCATCTCACAATGGGATGATATAATTTTATGAGGCAGGCAGTGAGACTTGATGGCCCATTAACATAAGGTATGTCCCAGAGGGACTTACCAGGGATGTGTCATGGAAGAGATAAAAAATATTGCCCCACCTGGTTTTAACAGCTTATGAAAACAGTGATAGAATACATTTGGCATAACTTTTGGTTACATCTTACAGTGTAACTTAAGACATAAGCTCTGCCACAGCACCACAAGCTCCTGCTACAATCACCATAACCCAGAGTTTTTGCTGGGTGCTTGTGGCAGGACATCCTCCTCTCTTTCGTGGCTGGGGCATTTGGAAGAGATAACTCAGGCCAGATGAACATCCCAGCAAGGGGTCAGACATCCCAGCAAGGGGTCACCTCCAGGCACCTGAGAGTCTGAGCCCCAGCCCCGAGTACATATCTTGGTATGAGAGCAGATGTGGAAAGAGATAAAAGAAAATAAACATCAGTGACCAAAACACAAGGTTTTTACGTCTATAAAAGTCCATACAAATTATCACAGAGGCAGAAGTCTCTTACACACTCCTTTGGAACGTGCAAGATGATTTCTTCCTGAAGCTTGGACGCAACTTCGCGGTCACTTTTCTGGAAATTGAGGGAAAGGATTTCAATGTGTGCCCCTTCAACAATTTGGTGGTAAGAAACATTGGATCCTAAGTTATATTATTTCTTAGCTAGTTGTAAATTTAATGGTACCTTTAACTCCACGTATATAATACTAGTATTCCCTTTTGTCTTATGCCTATGTAGTAATTGCCTATTTTAGTCTTATGTCTGTTAGTTTTGTGTCTATTAATAAATAATTCATTCTATAATAAACTGAATCAGCCATTATTAAAGAACTTGTGAATGAGAGTGGGTCTTGGGGTGCTGGCCACCTCAGTAACGCGACTGCCTGCTGCCAGAGGCCTGGGCAAAAGACGGACTTATTTAACCCACATCATCCAATCATAACAGTACTCCCCAGCTTGCAAACCCCACTTGGGATCTGTAGCAGTGCCAGCATCCGAGGGGCTGGCAGGGGGTTTTACCTCCAGCCTCTTGGGGGTTTGTCCCGGGTTAGCTGATGCCTATGCATAGGGCTGGATGAGTATGCATCAGACTGGAGGTCTCAAGTTTCCCAAAG
>VXAC01004212.1:103465-170145 GCA_013399225.1 Rhipidura dahli
GAGAAAAAAAGTTATTTAGGCTAACCAGCAGTGGCCCATCAGTCTGTTAACCTCATAGCAGCAGCCACCGCTGGTCCAGGAACAGAGCTCCCGAAGCACAGGGGTTCGAGCCAGCCTTTCACCAAACTGGGCTGTCCAGGACTCCTGTGAGAGCTACTGAGGATTGGAGAGAGGTGGCGTCCAGAGAGCCAAAAAGCAACAGTGGTCCAACATCAGGGATGCTTTAACCCAAGAATGGAGATTATGAAAACCACATGGAAACAATGGCCAGTGAATGGCTTGGACAGTTGTGGAGCAAATTCACTGTAGGGGAAGGACCAGTCCTCGTTCTTCCAACTGACCCTTCTGAAAGAGGTCAGTGCATGTGTTCAGAGAAGGGCAATGGAACTGGGGAAGGAGCTGGAGCATAATTCTGAGAAGCAGCTGAGGGAGCAGGAGGGGCTCTGGAGTATGAGAGGCTCAGTGGAGATCTTCTTGCGTTCTACAACTCCCTGAAAAGAGGAGGAAGTGAGGTGGGGGTTGGTCTCTTGTCCCAAGGAACAAGCAATAGGATGAGAGGAAATGGCCTCATGTTGCATCAGGGGAGGTTTAGGTTGGATATTAGGGAAAATTTGTTCATGACACTGGCACAGGCAGTGGTGGAGCCACCATCCCTGGAGGGATCCAACACACATGGAGTCCCACCCATGGGACTTGTTGACATGGTTTAGTGGTGGGCTTGGTAGTGGTTGGGGCTTCTTGCACCAAAACAATTCTATAATTTTACCACAGCCTTATAAAACACATTTTCAGCTATTAGATGAAGAGCAGTGTGGGGGAAATAAGGTCAGGGAGAGTCCTGTAAACTAAGATCAGACACCAAGGAGCTGGCAGAGCAAAGAAGTACTTCATTACAGAGGGAGATGGAACAAATCTTTGTATGGCTGAGACACGACTGGTGCAGGCACTTGGTTCTTGTGGGAGCAGAAAGCTGCACCAATGGCTGCTGGATGCCACAAGCTGCCCCTAGCTGTGGAGCAGCCCAGTGCAGTCACATTACCCTCACCCAGTGTGTGACAGTGTGCTACTGCTGGCATCAGAGCTCTTGCTCTGCTCCAGAGTGGGGTGGTACTGCTCACAGCAGCTCTGCTTTTTCTGCAAAGGGCAGAGCTCCTTTGAAGGGGTCCTCTGCTGTGGTGGAACAGCTGTGCCACTTTCCCAATAGCCATCCTGAGAGCTGGGAATTAGAATGCACATGAGAATGTAGAGTTTTGTGGATTGCATAGCATTTGGATCATGTCAAAACTTGCTTATCAACAAGGCAAAGCAAGACCCATTTTATATGTGTCCTCCGAGGGGCTCTGTGCCACATGCTGGAGCTCCCATGCCACCCTAACGGGGTGTGATACAGCCCTGCTCTGCCCAAAGCCCTGGCCTTGCCTTCCTGCCTGCCTGCTGCCTGCCCTGGAGTTGGTGATCACATCAATCAGGGTCACATCCCACTGAACCAATAGCATCTAGGAAAAAATTATCTTTGGCAGCCTTTAAAAAGACTCTTGACTCATCTCAGCCTTGCTGCTCTCTCAGCAATATAGTGCAAGTACCCCTGGAGCAGTGCCAAGAGTTGCCTGATGTTCATTTGAATCCAACTTGTGGGACTTGGAGCTCTTAGGGGCATTATGGCCATCACTTCCCAGTTCCAGTAGTGGTGAATGAACGTCTCTCAAGTAAAGCCCAGCACACAAACATTTGGTGTGAATGATTTTTCATCTTATTTGTGGCAGGAATCCTGTAAAAGAGATGGATTAATGATGCCTGTCTTTAGCATGTGTGTGAGGATCTGGGATAAACCCTCTCAAAGCCCACCTACTCAAGTGCAGTCAGCTTTCCCAAGGCTATCCACCACTCACAAAGGACTTTAGTACTTTTCCCTGGTGCAGTGTTGCTCCAGCCAGGAAAGAGACACTGCTTTGGCCTTGGTGGGGACCAGCACACCCTTCCTCTGCAGCAAGAGCAGGTGCATCGAGGCAAACACGACCTGCTTCCCTGGCTCCCAGCCTTTGGGTCAGAGCTCAGTGACGTGGGTCAGGACAGCATCAGCAAGGAATCACCAGAGGTCTTGCCAGAGAAGAGACAAGATGCTCAAGCCCATCATGACATTGTAAAATGACCTCTCCCGAAGTGATCACTGCCAGAGGTTTCCCGAAGTGCTACCCTCTGGGTGGATTTGGATGTTCTTGCTCGGGAACCTCCCCACGACGCCGGAACTCCTCACAGAGCTGGCTCTTGTCCCATCCTGCTCGAAGCCGCTGGATATTTCAGTTTTCATCACTAGATGGAGCAGGAGACAGCACAGCACCCGGATGGAGCTCTGCCTTGCCCCATGGCCCTGCATCCAGTCAGCTCCTCTGCCCCTCACCCACTCCCCACATACTTTATAGACCCCTGCATCCCAGGCACACCCATCTACCACCGTCTCCCCTACACACCCCATACGTTCCTCTGCACATCATGCATCTGATGCCCTCCTTTACACCCCCTGCACTCCCCCAGATTTTCCCAATGGAAAACCCCTGGGACATGCTGCCTGGGGAAGCTGGGATTCTCCATTTCAAGGACAGATTAGACACCTCTTGGGAGTGTTATGGGTCGTTGGTGCTGCCTAGGGACAGAGGCAAGGCGGGGGTGGCCTTCCGAGAGCCCCTCCAGTCAGATTTTCCAGTGATGGTGTCCATGACCCACTGGTGAGCTCAAGTCCTCCCAACCCATGGTCCCACAGTGCCAGCAGCTTCGGGAGAACACACTCATCACTGGCCTCCTGGAACCCTTCAGGTTTGGGAGTGAAGAACTAAGATGTTTCTTCAGAAAACAGTTATTAATAAAGCCAAAAGCCTGAACCAGACTTGAGCAGTATCTTTGCAGAGTGAAGTGTGACTCTGTACACATCAACTGCCCTGAAAGCAGTACTGGCCCCAGCCCAGGCCCTCCCCACTGGGCTTCCTGCAAAAGGAACTGCTTTAGGAGTATTTAAAAATTCAGAATAATTAAGTGTCCTGGTGGAGAAGCTGCTCCTGGGCTGGAAGAGCTCTGAGAGTGTTTGCTGGGGAGAAACAGAGGCAAAACAACTTGCAGATAAGTTTCCTTAGAATCAGGAGCATTTTTCTGGGTTTTACTGTATGCGTAGGGAAGATTTTTTTCCTCCCTGAAGTAATTAAAATAGCTTCTTTCACACATGAAAAAGGGAAGAGATGGAACTTTTCCAATGAGCCTCTTTCCCTCAATCCCCCTCATATGGCACAGGACATTTATCCTCAGAGAAACAGACAGACTGAGACTGAGTCCCTGGGGCAGACAGGCAGTAACAAAAGCAAAGTTAAACCACTCCAAACAAAAGCTGCAGCAGAACAGGGGTGTGGTGGTGGAAATAATGCCTGGCTAAGTAGGAAACTTTAATGATGATACATGGAAAAAGTTAAAACAATTAAAACTTGAATCAGTCTGGCCCTGGTCCCACCTCATTTAGTTAATAAATGCTGTGCTTCATCATGGTGGAGATTACGCCTCTTTTTTTCTAAAGAAGAGAGAAGGCTCCCACTGTTGGGCTGGTCAGAGTAGCTGCGTGGGCAGCAGGGGGTCTGGGGGGTCCCAGTGCTGCCCAGGCCCTCTGTACCCCTCAGTCTCACAGTGGGGATCACCCCAAGGGGCTGAAGCCCCCCAGCATTAATGCCCAGAGCAGAGAGGCTGGGGACAGTGGTGACTAAACCACAGAAACACATCTAACACGTGTGCATTCAAGGGTGAACAGAAAACCACTAACTGGAGAGTCATAAACATGTTAATTATTTAAATATGTGCACTAATTAGACATGGAGGTACACAGTCCCACACTATGGAAACCTTTCCTGCCACATGCAGATCCTCAGAGATTCTGTCTTTTAAATGTTTTAGGCACATACAATTTCTATATATGAACACTTGCCCAATATAACCTTTTAGGTTAAATATTGGAGGCACTAACCTCATATCCCTTCTGACTTTCCCATACACCAGTGATTTGAATCCCAATCAACTATTAAAACCAGACCCATTGAGACTGAGCTACAGAAGCTAACATGCCTCTGACACAGCTGCTAACCCCAGCCTGCCCTTGTCTCCCAATCCCCCCCACTCCCACCACCCAGTGGGCTTCTGTACTCCAAGGGTCAGCAACAACCTCTCCTTGAGAAGGCCGAGATCACTCCAGATCACCCAGAAAGATTTCCAGACAGCAGAAACACCCCCAGCACTGCAGAGCTGTGGATCGCAGTCTGATGACAGCCTGGGACATCAGGTGGGAGAAGGTTCCCTTGCAGTGTCACTGGGGCTGGTCAAACATCACCAAAACCACTGATTCATCAGCCTTGTGCAGGGGCAGATGCAGCAAAGCTCTGGACCATCACCAAATGAGCTGGGTCACACTGGTGGAAAGGAGCCAGGCACCAGTGGGGGATCATGTAACAGACAGAGACATAGTGGCCTTTCCCATCTCCACACCTAATAAGATATAGGATCCCAGGAAAGTCTCAGGTTAAAAAAACTCCACACAAACTCCCCCCAAAACACAGGCCAAACCTCAAAAAAGCTCTCAATGAAATGTGAAAAGCAATTCACATTTGCAATTCGCATGGAGATGCAATTCATAACTCCAAGATGCTTTATAAAGTTTATCCAGTGTCCTTCTCACCTGGATGCCAGGGGAACCCCACGCATACAGACCAAAGGTAAAGGCCAAGTGATGTGAGACAAAACCCATAATACAATTTTATTTTTTGTTTCACACAAATAGCACCCTCCCCATATTTTACAGAGTTTAAAAGCATTAGCTGGTGACACAGAACGTGTCACTTGCCTGTGGGTGCTCCTGCAAGCCTCACAACAGGAATGGGGTAGCCTGAAGCCAGGAAACCGTGTGCCCTGGGATGGGCCTGTGTGAGGCAGCTCCAAGCTCTGCAGGGGGATCAAGTGAATTGATTACTCCTAAGAAAGGATATAATGAGAGGCTATGTGGAAATATTGATTTGAGAGAACTTGGGATCAAATTAAACTAACAGCTCCACGCCCAGCACTCCCAGTGCTGTACTGGTGTGCCAGCCAAGCAAGACCACCAAGGGTGCCCTGGTTCAGCTGGTTGTTGAAAATGAGGGCAATGAACCAACTCAGGAACTTCTTGGTGTTCCCTGTATCAGGGCTGCTGACTCATGGCATCCTGCAGGACATGGCTGCCATGCAGGTGAAGTCAAATGGGGACAGACCCGCTGGCAGGTCCAAATGTCTGCCTGGAAAAGGGGGAAAGGTACCCTGTGCCATTCATGTTGAGTTTTCCATCATACAGCCGAGCTGTATTCAATCCTGGATTTGGGTGAAGCCTGAACTCTCAAGCTACAGACACCAGAGCTCGAACCAGCAATGTGTAAGGATAACAGGAATTCAGAATAAATGTTTCTGACAAGGGCAACCTAAGGAGCTCAAAGTAGAGCCCTGCAAAGCAGGGCAGTAATACTCCCACCTGATTACCATTAGTCTCCTCATTTACACTTGTCCCAAACATTCCCCTTCAGAGGGTCCAACTGACCAAGCAAGGCCATGTAAATACGAGAAAAACATGGTTCAGCTCTGTGATAAAAATTTCCATGTTTCTTGTAATTTAATAATTAAAAATTCCTGATGGCAGAAGGAGGGGGAGGTGGATGTCCTGCTGCTAGCAGGAATGCACACAGCCAGCATCCCTGTGGTACCCAGCTGGACGGAGCCCAGGGCTGCTAGGAGGCTGCAGGACACAGGGCAGGAGCTGCTGTGTCTCTGTAAAGCATGAAGAGGTCTAGATGGAGACCAGTAACACCCTAAAATCCCTTCTGGGGTGCAGAACCTGTAGGGAGAAATTACCTGCTCAGCCCCAACAAGGATCATGCTCCCAATCCTCCTCCAGTCCCCAATTTTCCCTCTTATGGAGAGCCAGGAGGGAAAGGGGTGCTTTGCCTATCATCCCATTTCTTATTTTCCTTTTCCATGGAAGGAAAGTAACCACAAGCATGTCTTTTTCTCCCTCACATCCTTCCTCTCTCAAAGTGAGGAGGAAGAGTAGTGAGGCTGTTGCAAAGCAGAAGTAACCTCATGGTACCAAAGACACAGCTCCCATCACCTTGCACAGCAGTACTCAGCAGCTGAGCAACCCAACTCTCCTTCCTCCAAGTACTAACATGAGAAAAACCCCACATTTCTCTAACAAAGCAACATTTCAAGATCCACAAAATCTTTTCCCTGACAAATAAAGTGGATGATGGACCTGGCTGAAAGCACAGCCTTGGGAGATGGGTATAAATCCAACCCTGCTGCCCTAGGACTTGGGTCTCACCCAAGCTCCAGTTATTTCCTAAGTGCCTGGAGGGATTTTATCATCCCCTCCCTGCTGGGAGGCAGACCCAGATAGCAGCAATCTGAGGATGTAGAAATAAAGGACTGCAAAATTATAGCAAAAACTGGGGAAAAGTCACAATGGCCAAAGTAAAGGCATCTGTGGGCAGAAGTGGGGATAATCAAAGGGTGCTCCAGACTACTGCAATGTCCTTTCAACGTGTACTTGAGTGATTAGATGACAGAACAACTGACTTAGGAGTAGAAGAAGGAAGAAAAAAGCCTCATCACACACTCAGTGTGGAGATTCCTTGGGGAACTCAAATCTGTCCGTGTCAGCCTCAAACTGCATTGCCCTGCTCCAGGAAGTTTCACTATAATTACTGCTTTAAGAGACCATCCTTCCTTGGCACATCTGCTGGGATGCAGCTGAGTGAGGCACACACTGGTATCGTCCTGACTCTCAGGGACTGGTTTTTAATCACTGGGGCAGCCAAAAGACAGAAGATTAGGGTCAGGACATAAGAGACAGCTTCTTTTGTTGAAGTGCCTTATTTTCTTTGAACTTTTAAAACATTTTCTAAAACACCTTCAGTAGAAGGATGGCACAAAAAAAAAGAAAAAAATGAATACAGGTTTTTATATGAAGCAGAGTAGAGAATTAATCAATATTTACACAGATCTTGGATAAGATTATAGCACAGACTAATAACCCAACACAGCAAAAAGCAGAGTGTCAAAAAGAGGGGAAAAACCTGTTTGAATGCTTTCAACACCATTCCCCAGAGATCCCAAGTGTAAACGGTTTTATCTAGGAAAAGGCATTTTAACTTGGGCTTTGGTAATCGGGGTTGATTACAGCCCTGTTGCTTGCAGCCAGCAGGAGGATGTGGTTGGCGCACGGCCACCCGACCTCTCCAGAGCACAGCCCAGGCTTAAACGAGTTCAACTTTAGCGTTTGGATAAACAGCCACCACATCATATCCCTCAGGGGGTTTAACCCTCTCCTTGGCGTGCGTCTCACAGTACAGCTGCTCCTCAATGAAGAAATACCCTCTCTGCTTCAGGTTGAGGCCACAGTCGTCGCACATGAAGCACTCGGGGTGGTAGAGTTTGTCCCGAGCCTTGACGATGGTGCCCCTGGGAGAGATGGGAAAAGCTCAGGTGAGGTGGAGAAACAACGTGCATTAACAGCTTTTCCTGCTGCCTCAACTAAAACAGAGTAGGTGGAGGAAAGCAGCATGCAGGGACATGTAAGGGTATTATCAGGGGTTGTCATCCCAACATCTCAGCCCACCCAAAGCTGCCACCTCATTCCAGGTGTGGCTTCACTATGCTTCTGTGGGAAGGGATGCTCCACACCTGGCAGCACTGCTCCACAGCTCGATGCAAAGCAGAGCATTAAATATCTACACTCAGCCTGGATCTGAAAATCAGGAGCCAGCATCCTGCAAAGGACTGGGGCTGTGCAGTCACAGGCACTATGACTTGTGGAGCAGAGACCCTCAACTCACAGCTAGAACACAGTTACAGTCATTTGCACAGCTCACACTCAGCCAGCATATCTGGCTTGAGCAGGATGTAAATTACAGCAAAACATAAATTACAACAGGTCAAAAATTACAACAGAACCAAAGAAAAAAACACCTATACTTTCTGAAATAAACATCCATCTGTCAAAGAGTAACTCTTCAACAAACAAACAAAACTAATCCACAGCTCTCTTCTTCTCAACACTCAAGGTGTTTCTCCCCCCAATCCTTGTAAGGCAGTGAAGGAGTGCCAGTGCTGTGGTGCTCTTCAAAGTCCCTGGGCAGCTACTATAATAAGCAGGGCACAAACCATCCCATAAACTATCCCTAGCGAGAGATTCCCTTAAAAGGGGCAATCCAAACTTTATTGCTCAGGTTTAGATATGGTTAGAAATAAACAAAGGGATTCAAGGTATTCTCCTATAAATTATAACTCATGTGCCTGGCAGGACCTAACCCAGCCATGTTCCAGTGTCATCATCCCCACTGCACAGGGGGCTTCGGTGAAGCAAGACACTTACACAATCCCATTCCCACAGCGGGTGCACTCGGGAAGCATCTGTAGCCCGGACATGGGACCGCCAAGCTTTGGCACCGGGGGCTTGATGTTACGAGGGTTGCTCAGTTTGTCGAGTTTTTCACCTGTCAAGAATTATAAAGACACAGATTGAAAACTCAGCCTCTCAGGGCTGTTTTTTTCTCTTTTTCTTCTTCTTTTTTTTTTTTCTTTTCCCTTAAGGAGTCAAATGAGTCTCTGTGTGTCGTAACAGGAACTGCAACTTCCTTGGAAGTTCCAGGACAGCACCAGCAGACACAGACCTTGTCAAAATAAAAAGCAGCTGTGATCTAGAGATGTGAGGTTAATTTGCCTGTAACACCACTTATTAAGTTAAGAATAATAAATAGTGAAGAGCTCAGAAAAGCTCCAAAAAAAAAAAGAGTTCCATCACACCAACATTTCAGGTACACTTGGTAGATCCACCATCTGTCAAGGAGATGGAGATTAAAGCCTTTCAGACAATGAGGCAAACTGAATCAAACAATAACAGAATCACATAATCACATGCACTTTTCTTCCTAGAGCATGCATTTAAGCTCAAATAATCTAAACCAAAATATTGTGATACAAGATAAGGTCTTCTGAGGCACCAGGCCTCCTTTCATGAAGGTCCAACAATGGGAAAGGAAGCAATGAAGATTTCGTGCATGTGAACAGTATCATAGCAGAGTTTTCAGTGTTGCTGCCCCCACTCCCTACAGACCATCTACCATCTGACTCTGGACAACACTAACATGCTTGTTGCCAACCCCTGGGAGAGTTAAAAGCTTGCAGTAGTGACTGCATGGTTTTCCACGGCTGACAACTGACTGGTCTGTTTGGCACATATCGAACTATGGTTTCTCTGTGATTACCTAAGTTCATAGAAAGGAAAAGCTCATGAAGAAGGACCATTTGGCTCACAGTTCAGAAAAGCAGCAGAGGAGCTCTTGGATGAACAAGTCATTCTCCAGAGTTCTAATTTGCCACACTCCCTGAGCTTCCAGGGTGTTTCAGTCCAGGGTCCATCATAGGCACATGCTTCAAGCCCTGATGCCCAGAAGGTCTCAGTAGGGCACAAGCACTTTCTGACTGAGCTATCTGCATGTACTCTGTGCCAGTTTTGGCAACTTCAGAGCAAAATCTAGTGCAAGTGCCTCCCATGCTCCAGGAACATCTCTGCCTTTCCTAAAGGAAACTTTTAGTACCTGGAGCCAATGCATCATCACTGCTGGTTGCTCACCGACCCCAGGTAGGGTCACACATTTTGAAGGGCATTGCTCAGAAAAGCTTCCTTCCATGGAGAGACCCCTGCTCCTCCGTCCAGTGGGTCTCAGGAGTGCTTATTGTCCTGGGCCCAGACAGGAAGGAGGGTGCACACCTGATTCATCCCCTGGGGTGCACAGGCACCTTCACACCACAGCCCCCATCTCCAGCCATGGTTCTGACATAGAGGCCAATGCTGACAGCAGTTCCAGCCAAGTGGGTAAAACCAAAAGGACCAACTTCCCACCAGACCCCACTTCCCCAAAACACAATACAGTGTTTGGCAATGCCAAGAGCTTTGATACATGCAAGAGTGCCTGCCCAAGAGCAGAGCAGGGCTACTCCACCCCAGGAGTTCCCCCAGTGCTCAGCTGGCTCCAGCCAAGCCCCTTGTTGAATCCTTCTGCTGCCTTGCTGGGAATAAACTGAAGCAACTGCTCAAGCTGCTGGCTTCCCCCAGCGTGAGACACAGCATGCTTGGACGAGACACACTCATCTGCCAACATTTAACAGTCAAGCTGTCACTGCCTATCATGCAGAGTGCTTGGATAAACTACTTAAAAAAAGCAAAGAAGAGGAAAAAAAAAGGTATTTTACAGCAAAATGAACCCTGCAGAGAAGGCTGCTTCCCATCTTCCTGAACTGTGGACCATTTCCTTCTATTTACCAGCTCAGTCTTATGGTGATTTATGGTCTTCAGCAGGGCAGTAAAATGCTTTACCTCGACAGCCTCAACCATGCCATCCCCTGTTATGGCTGGAGTATTTGCCCTTCCTGGGTCATGGGTGCCTATGAAGGTGGGCACTGCCATTCCTCCAGCCTCCACCTCAGCACAAAGCATTGCTCCCTAAGGGTGTGGGATAGGGCTAAAATGCTTCCAGTAGAAACATATTCCATATAAAACAGGTTGTTGTTCAAGACACTCAGCTCCTCAGGAGAGGAGAGCTTGACTTTAAAAGGACAATGCAGAGCAGGCTTAGGTCAAAATGTGTAATTTTAGGCTTAAGGAAAAAGGAGCAGCGATGGTGGCTGTAAAACAAACCCAGCAGGAACACTTGGGATTGAAAACATGCTGGAACATCACAGAGCTTCATGTCGAGCAAAGATGCTTTTCACTTAATTTCTCATCCCTTGTGAAATAAACAGCGTTGGAATGACCAAGGCATGAGTAAGGCTGTGCCTGCAGGCAGACACACATCCTCTCCACACCAGTGAGAGGGAAAGGGAGGATTACAGAGCCCAGGAAGTGACAGTGACTGCTCCAGGGTGTCCCATGCTGGCTGGTACCTGACAGCAGCCTCTCAGGCTCCAGTTGAACAGGCAGTGTTGCACTGGTGATGGGCTAGTGACAAGAGAATGCTGATGACCCTGCCTCCAGGACTGGCTGGACAGTCCCAGGATGTGGGGATTTGCCCCGGCACCTCTTTGTTCCCCACTCCTCCAGTCCACAGCCTTTTCCTTCTCCCTTCCTCCTAGCACTGGGTCCCTGCCAGTACAGGGCTGTGGGATGTAGGGGGAAGCAGGAGCAAAGCTTGAATTTTTTTCCCTTTCCCTGGCACAGAGAAGGGAGGCAAGCAGCAGCATTACCAACTGAGATTGACACAGTGACTTCCCATTTGCTTCTTCCTAATGAGGAGACTGGGGGAGCAGCAGATTTGTCCTTGCTCTTGGTAAAGGACTTGAAGGTCCAACTGGGGCCTGTATTTAACATCAGTTTTCCTGCCAATCCAGAGGCTTAAATACTAATATTAAATATAATAAGAAACCCAGTGCTTCTGAGGTTGGTCCTATCTCCTACTTTGCAACTATGGTTCAGTCCCACTGAGAAAACAAATACTGGTAGAATTCCATGATGATCAGAAGTTACCTGCAATTGTGCTTCTTGTGAAGCAAGAAACAACATCCTTCTAGTCAAAGAAAAGACTTCTCCAACACTTTAGATACACAGAAACTGAAGTGCAACAGCCCAGCTCCCTACCTCTCATGGCTTCATAATGAGATTTACAGTA
Organism: Rhipidura dahli; assembly: GCA_013399225.1. Classification (NCBI taxonomy): domain Eukaryota; kingdom Metazoa; phylum Chordata; class Aves; order Passeriformes; family Rhipiduridae; genus Rhipidura; species Rhipidura dahli. Next base: position 115,180 of record VXAC01004212.1, read on the forward strand.
GTTGGCATTTTCCCATAAAATATATGTTCTTGGATTCACATGATTGGAGTATGGGGCCCTTGGAAGGAAGCAGAAAAAGGAGTCTTGCCCTAATTACTGTAAAGCAAAAGCTAAAAATTTGAATATAAAAGCCCCAATATACTTTGAAAGGCAAATAAAGGCAAATTGAAAGGCAAATAAAAAGAAGGTGAAATGTATAGATTAGGAATCTTATTATTTAATGTCTTAAGAACATGGGCAGGAGGCTGTGACAGACCTGAGAAGTGAGACAAGAGCTCTTGATTTCTATCCCTGCCTTGCTGAGGAACATCCCACATCTTTATGCAAATACCCTTTACTTAACCAGACCAGGTTCTCCAACAGTGATCTTACACAACTGCTTAAGGCCATCACATTTCATAAACCATCTCAGACAAACAGCTGCCACACTGGTTGCAAATCCAGCTTTCACATGGTGTTCAAGTCAGCCACAAAATTTGGCAAGCCAGAGTACATGAAACCCTGATTTGAAACCTGCCATCCCAGTGGTTTCTTCATAGGAGGGTGCTTGGGTGCCAACCACCTTACCATTCTCACCAGCCTCCAACATGCCCTGTAAGTATCTGAAGGATCCAGACTGCTTTGGCTCTGAAACGGGCTTCTCATAATCCTGAAGCATCTTGTAGACATCCGACTCCACATCAATCCCATTTCTGTTCCGTGGGAGAGACTTCATGGGGTCAATGCTGGTTTAAAGCAAAGAAAGAAAGGCTCAAGTCAAATGGAAACAGCTACTGTAAGCTCATCAGGCAGGTGTTAAAATCTCTACATTCCCACAGATTCAATTAAGCACCTCTGTTCCCATGTGTTTCCCTGCCTGGAGGTATGTCTGGCCCAGGAACAGCTGCTGAATCAAGAAGGTTAAACTTGTTCCCTGCTGGGCTCCAACTGAGCGACACAGCAAGGGCTAGCCCAGTTACCAGATGCCTTCAGGAAAGAAAGCAGCTGCTTGTAAACGCTGTAAATTGCTTTGCCACCCATGGAATTAACTGAAAAAATGGGAAAAACATGCATTTGATTAACTATGCAGGGCCAGGGCATGCACCCACCCCTTGTAAGGGCATCTGGAGAGTGTGTGCCAGGCAGGACAGCAAAACCCCTCACCACCTACAAGTGCCTCTTGTGAAGCTGATGTTACTGTAGGTACATCACAAGCACAGCCCACAGCTTAACTGAGAAAACCACCCTTCCAGGGAGGGAGGGGGACACTGGGGCTGCCCTGTAACCCCCACCTCCAGCTTTCAGACTGGAGCTGCTCCTGGTCTGTATGCATAGCATTTGGGATGCACAGACAACAAATAACAATTTAAACCACTATTCCAGTCCAATTCATCAAAACAGGAAAAGCATGGTCTGGAATCAAAAATATTTCAGGTACATGTTTAAATGTCTTGCTGAGAAGAGCTGAATCTAAGTGGTGTTGTGCTCCAGAGGCCCCAACACACAGCACAGCTCAAGGCAAGGGGTTCCTCTTCCTTTTTATAGAGGTCATCAAGGTCATTATAAAACTAATGAAAATAGCAAGAGCCCTGAAATCCATCAGCTTCATATACTTTAGCTATCATGTGGATCATTTTCTCTACCAGTATTACATTCATGTCTGCTTAAACAAATAAACAAAAGAAATAATATTCACTTTCAAAGAAAGAATAAGAAAAAAACCCTCCAGAAAAAAAGTCACTTTCAAAGAATGGCCAGAGCTCCATATTCTGGTAGTGACTCCCCAGCAGCTCTGATCCCTGTGGGAGGCTGAGGGCCAGCCTGGGTCGTGGGGCTGAGCCACGCTGGGGCAGAGCCATGGACTGATCCCCATGACTCCCAGCCAGTCCAAACCCTGCATGTCCGCTCCAAGTACTTGTCTACCCTGCTACAGCTCACCCCTACATCAGTTCACACATTTTCAATGGGAAAAGGCAGGTTTTGGCCAGCCTGGCCTCATCGAACACCAATTCAAAAGAAAATGCACTCCTGCCCCAAGACCCAAGTGAATGTCCTGGCTTTCGGCTCATTTGCAGATAACACCAGATTTTGTTCTCTGTATTTTTTATGCAGTTCTCCTCTTTCCAACTTCATTAACTTTCCTGGAGCAGCATAGGGAATAAGCTGGCTTGCAGCATCACTGAAATACAGATTCATGCAGACACAGAGTTCCCGAGCTGAAAAGAAACTTTCTTTGCATGTGATACAGACATTACTTTCTTGCAGAATATTTTGCCAGTTTGGAGGAACATAAATCAAGATCCTCATAAGCCATGTGAAAGCATCCCAGCCCACAACCTGGCTTGTCTCAAAGTCTGTTACCCACTCAAACCATTCTTGGCTACACAAATCCTTTTTTTTCCTAGGAGTATTATTTATTCCTCAGCCTCCTGAACAGCTGTACTGAGCAGCACTTATAAATATCCCAGTTACTGGAGTTCATCTTTTCAGCCAGTATCTCCAGTTTCCAGGGCAAGTGTTGGCTCCTGGGTCTGTGGAAAGGTGATCCCCACTTCTAGGAGGGCAGCATCCTCCATCCTGCCTTGGATATACACTTTGAATAAACAGTGTATTATTGTCTGTGACACTCACAGAGCCATGGAATTGTTTAGGTTAGAAAAGCCCTCTAAGATCATCAAGACAAATCATTCCCCCAGCACTGCCAAGGCCACCACTAAACCATGCCCCCAAGAGAAACATCCACATGTCTGTTAAGTCCCTCCAAATATGGTGACTCCACCATTGCTCTGGGCAGCCTCTCAAGCCAAGGCTCAACAAACTTTTTGGTGAAGAAATTTTTGCTAATATCCAATTTAAACTTCTCCTCCTCTTGTCTTCCCTAGCATTAATCCCAGTACCCAGGGGCCACTAATCTACCTACTCACATCAGCAATAAAAGGGTCTTAACAGAGATCTGGAGAACAAGCACCTTCACCAAGATGCATGCCTGAGCATTGCTTCAGCATCACAAGCTTCAAATCAATGTTGCAGTTGCTACCTATGTACATGTGGCCATTTTATTTAGAAACTGGTGTTTCCAAACAGGTTTTTTTTTTTTTGCTTTGTTTTATTTGGTTAGTTTCTTTTTTTTTCTCCCACCTACACTTGACCAGTGGAGCAGGGGTACAGCCCAGCATCTTGATGGACTTGACAGAGTTCAGTCAATGGTTAGAGAGGATGATCTTGAAGGTGTTCCCAACTGAAATGAGTCTAAGATTCCACAGTCTCTGGAGCTTCAGGAGCACTACAGCCTCTGTGCACTCCCTGAACCAGAGTTTGCAGGAACAGCAGCAGACACAGAGCACGAGCCCTGCCCTGGTCCTACCTGTGGGCAGGAGTGATGTGGAGTCCACTCAGCTGGCCTGGAAGCGCCGACTCAGAGCTGTTGTTTGCATAGAGCTGGGTTGGTTGGTGATGCTGCACGTTCAGCATCTGCTTGTTGTCCATGGGGCTGCCCCCAGATCCATGGGGAATCGATCTCCTGCTCTGGGCAAGGCCACTGTCCTGGAAGAGAAAGAAAGCAGAAAACCTAAAAATTATAATGTGTGATGTACATGGAGGGCCTGTGTTGGGACATGCGGTTTGCGATAATAACATTTAACATTTTATGTGTGGAAAACAGGGATGTGCAGCAGCAAAAGTAAAATTCAGGCTTGACCTGCAGTTAAATTGTGCTCAATCTACACAGCTCCCCTTAGTCCCCAAACAAATGATTGTGCTGTTTCTCCATGGTAAGCCACTGGCAAATATTCTGCATTTATTCTCCTGTAAAAGCGAATTTGCTGTTTCTTTAAAAGAAAGGCTCCTTAAGTGAGTCTACTTCTTATTCCATGTTCCATCACTCTGAAGGCACTTGCTGTACTCCTGACTTCAGGGCCATCGCCTCCATTTCCATAAGCAAAACAGGATAAACCCACACTAGGCAGCTCTACTTGCAGGCTGGGCAACACCTGAGGCCAAGGGACCAGTTCTGGGACTTTCACTTGCAGCTACCCTTGTCCATACAGATCCATGTTCATTTAGGGAGGTTTTCTCCCCAGATAAGATCACTTATTCACAGTGTTGAAAAACACATCAGTCAAGGGTTTAGCTTTGTATTCATAATACCACTTGTTTTTTAAGTCCCAAGATAAACTGTAGAAATCTTTTTGTAATATGACCTCAAGTCAGGAATTCAGATGCCATTAAACCACAATTTCCCATATTATTTTACCATTTTACTAATGTCAAACATTACCTATATGTTATTCCACACGCATGGATTTCCACGTATATGGGTATGCTATTAATCAGTCCCATCCACACCCATAAACCAAGCAGTACCTACTGCTAATGTCACCTGAGCCAGGCTTTACCTGCAGAAACTCCCTATGGGGAGAAGAGCTAATTCCAGCAATTGGGAAAAGCAGCAGGAAGCTGGACACAGCCCATGGACACACACTGGCTGCTATTTCCAGCCATGTGAGTCACAAACATGCCTGGACTGATGAAAGACATAGATGCTGTGTAAAAAGCTGGAATCTGATTTAATTTTTTCTAGGGCAGCTCCCCAACAGAGCTGCCTTCCATCATCTTCTCAGTAGATTGAAGCTGATGAAAAACCAAGCAGGGATATAAAACACCATCCTGTGAAAAAGTAAGGAAGTGCATATTGTGGGGCTCTGATACAATGCTTACTTTCGACTAAAATAATCCCATAAATGCTAATTGGAAACAAATGTCTATCACTGGTGCACAGGAGAACACACTGGCACTCCCAAATCTTGTAAAAACAAACAGCTAAGAGAAGTAAAAAACAGATCCTGCCAGAAAAAGATCTTGAAAGTCCAATTCTTCAGTTCTTTGTAAGGCAAAACACCCATTGATAAAACCAAGCTTAGTTAAGAACTGCAAAATGGTGCCTTTGAGGTTTTTTTCCTACCATCAGCTGAAATCCAGCAAGCTCCCCAGCAACTTCCCCAGCTCAGAAGCCGCCCAGAGCCCTCTTGGCACAGTTTCCTCCACACCATGCATGCACACACACATGGGGAAAACTGCTTCCAACATAATAACTTCAAATTGTCTATTAAAAAAGGGATTTTGCTGCCAGGAATAATATAATTTTAACTGTTCCCCAATTTATATGCTTAAAACAAATATATATACAAGCAAGCTATGGGTTTCTAATTCCCAGATTTACATTATTATTTCAAGGAAAATAAAGAAAACACTCAGCCATGATGCAGAGAGGAAAAGAAGGTTCATAAAGATTTTTTGGGAAGAAAGCAATGGCCCATATGGCTGGCAGCACTGAGAGTGATGAAAGCCATTACCTTTAATTATCTGTGCCGCATGGCTCAGATTCACACTCAGTTCAGGGTGGCCAAAGCAGAGGGCTGGGTCCTCTGACCTCGTGAGCTCCTGCACATTGGTGCCATCCAGATGTTTGCTGGGGAGCACGGGACTGGCAGCTGTTTCCAGAATGGAAACCTCCTCCAGCAAAGGACCTCCAGACCATCATCTCCATGGACTTGCTTAAATCCAAGGTAGTTTGTAAAGTGTCGCCCCTTTGTCCCTGTTAAGCTCAGCAATTTGTACATTGAGACCAAATATTGCTATAAAGCTAAAACTTATTGCTTGGGCACTCTCCAAAAGGCATGGAAGGCCAGTGACGTAAGGGAAAAACAGAGCCCTTCCTGCTCTGCTTGGCATCTCCAGTTGTCACCAGCTCCCTGGCCCTGTGGGAGGAAGATGTTCACAGTGGTGGCAGCTCACTTTTCCTCTGCTCAGCCATGTTATAAAGCCACAGGTGACCCACCAGCATCCACAGAGATCAAGAGGCTCCTCCCATAGCACAAAAAGCTGTTCCCAGGTCAGAGCTCAGTCTCCTCTTCATCAAAGAGACCTCTGCAAGACTTCGCTTTGTGCAAAACATTCACGCGTTCACCCTCAAAAACCCAGAACCAGATGGATTTCTTTCCAGTTGTCAAATTCAAGATCAGTTCAAACTTCCCCGCTTCGGGACCTAATTTGCTTTTCTTTGCTGGATTTTCTCCCTGCTTTTTATGGCCTTTTGAAAACTGAGTTCACAAATCCTTCTTAAGAGCTGGCCTAGACTCTCACCAAGGAGAATTCTTTTAGCCTACAAACTAGAAACTCCCATTTTGTTTTCTCACGCTTGGTGTTTTTTTAAAACGCATTTAGAAAAATGTCCTATTTGTCCTTCCACCCTTTTAAAACTGTAAGTCCTTAGCTCTAGAGACCACAAAGATTTAGAGAACATCAGACTTCGTATTCTGATCCAAAGCGCTTTAAGTTAATTCACTTCAGTGTGTTATAAATTAGACTTTTAAAAGACCAGAAGTACAAGCAAAATAATTAATCTCCTTTTTCCAGACTACCAGACAGAGATTAAAACTGCAGACTGCTAATCTGATAGGCCAACATTGGCTCCTAGAACCTCCAAGCAAGCCCCTCCAGCCATGGCATGATTTGGAAGGGCTTTGAGCAATGATGGTTTCAGTGCATCTAAGAAACTTTCCTTGGGAGCAAACTCACCAGCTGCAGAGCTGGAAACATCTCCTAGGTTACACCTCCAAGTCCCAAATCCACCCTCCATCTGCCTATTCGTGCAGTGGTGGTGGGAGATTTGCCCAGACAGGACCAGCAGCAGCTCTGTCCCTGTGATGTGGGAGCTCATCCCCACAGGAATTGCCTGCATCTTGTTTATATTCCTAATCCTGGGGGTCTGGTCCTGTTCTCACACAATACATAAGACTCAGAGCTGAAGGCCATTAATGCTTGGCTCAACCCAAAGCAGTTTTCTGTTTGATTTTCTTCAGATTCACCCTCTTCTCAAAACCAAACCACAATGGGCTGGCATCAGCTGAATGTCTGCTACCAAAATGCTGAATTACAGATACAAGCATTGCTATTTATGCACCAGAAAGTAAAGCATCCCTCAGCCATAGAGTCACCTAGAAGACATGCTTCTTGTGACCACGTCTGGTTACCTGTGTCCATCATCCAGTAACAGCAGGACAAGCCTGGCTGCTCCAGCTCCTCCTTTGTCTTCTTTCTCCCTTGCTCCAAGCTTGGGTAATTGAGTCTCAATTGATTCTGGCCTCTCCTGGCAGAGGGCTTTCTGACCATGAAGTTTTACTGCCTTCATTACTGCAAGTCCTCTATCATGCAAATGTGCCAAGCAATTAAGCCTGAAGACGTATCCCAGGACATCCTGACACCCTCAAGCCAAGACTCAGCCTCTGCACAGAAGACAACTGCAATGCTGCAGTCCCTTCTCTCCTTCCACAGGTTTTCAGCAGTATAGATACTGCTTCATCTCTTGACAAACCAGTTCAAAAGTCCCAGAACTGAAAATGTTATTATTACCCTACAGAAAGGGTGTATGGGACAGAGAGCATGGATTTAATTTCAGTGCAATTAAGTGATTTACACTGTGGCCAATGGCCACAGAACAGGACTGATTCTCCAACAAAAGCCTCAGGAGAAGTCCCATGGGGAACTCTTATGACAAAGGCTGCTCCCAAAGCTTGGAGAAAAGGATAAATTTTAAAAGCTACACTCGTTTTAACACATATTTCTCTCTAAGCACAGTTCAGATGTTCTGTGTATATGCTGCTTTTACAGACTAAGCAGCCTTCAATCTAACTTTCAAAAGTTCCAGTAAGTACAATCTCATTACTTAGCTCAGCTCACGAGATTAAGAGATAAGGAAAAAAGGTTGAGTCTAGTTTACTGAGGCTGGATAAACTGTGTGGGTTATTTTACAAAACAGATTTCAAATATTCTGCCATGCTCCCCTTTCAACATGTACCACAGTCTGAAGTAAAACCTTATCCATCACATCCTTCTCACTACACTCCTTTGACAATTGTCAGCTAAATAACAAATTAGTTTTTCAGATCTTTTTAAGTAAGAGATCAAACTCTTAAAATCAGATGGTCTTTTCGTACAAAGGCTGCAGACAATGTTCACATGAAACATGACTCAAGCTGGAGCCTGGTGGAACTCCAGCCCACCCATATCCCCAGGACAGGCTGTACTGCACAAGAGCATGTAGCAACAGGACAAGGAGGAATGGCTTTGCACTGACAGAGGACAGGTTTAGATGGGATATTAGGAAGTAATTACTTCCTGTGAGGGTGGTGAGGCCCTGGCACAGGTTGCCCAGAAAGGCTGTGGCTGCCACATCCCTGGAAGTGTTCAAGGCCAGGCTGGATGGGGCTTGGAGCAACCTGGTCTAGTGGAAGGTGTCCTTTAGCTTTAAGGTCCCTTTCAACCCCCACCATTCTGTGATTCTGTGTGTATAGCACAAGGTATAGCACAAGACCAGCACACATTTAACCCAGGGACAAATCTCTCAGTCAAAGAGCAGTAACATTTCTCCACCTTGGAGAGGCCATATGGATGGCCACCAGCAAGGCTCCAATGGATGTTTTCTCCCACAGCTCCAGGGAGAAGCTCCACCCTCATGCAAATTAAAGAGCTCAGGAGCTCAAGCTGCAATGCCAGGACTTTATCCCATAAGCCACCTGGCTCCCCAGCAGTCTCTCAAAAATTCACAGCAATGGAAAAAAGCTACCTAAGACTGTCAAGATTAAAGGGTGTTTGCATTTATCTTGCCTGCTGCAGTGCAGAGGGTACATTTTAAACATCAAGTGTGAGAGAGGTATTTACCCAGCAGACAGAGGAGAGCTTTGTATGAATGTCTCAGTAGAAGAGCCTTAAAATTTCCTCCTTTCCCCAGCAGCAGCAGCAAGCTCCTGCCAGGTAACTACCTCACTAGAGCTAGGCTCAACAGTCTAAACCCTAGAGAGGACTGTCCTTCTACTTCCCAGTGTTCAGGGTCACCTTCCAAGCTCAGGAACAGGACATTGCTCAGTGCAGATGTTGGATCCATGCACAGACTGCTGTTGGATTAACTTTCCCATTGACAGAAAACAATATCCTCTACAGATGGAAAAACACCTGAAACCACCCCAGTAAGTGTTCACCCACACTCCTGCCTGCCTCCTTTCTCCCAGGGAAGATGCTGCTGTTCCCATTTCAGTCCATGCTTCCCCTGAATCACTTTTCTCATCATCTGGTGTTTGGTTTATAGGACAAACCTGGTGAGCTTAACACTAACAGACTATGTCTTTATTTCATGCTTTCCAGCTGTCTCTCTCTCACATTTGGGGAATTGTTGCCTTTTCAGGTGTTACCATATCACACTTTCTGATTTTCTTTCCATAATTATTATCAGCAGCTAATTGAAACTAAAAGCTTCACTGGCAACAAGCTAAGCTTCAGGCTACAAAAATATTTCATGCATAAAACGGAAAGGTGCCTACTTCACCAGAATGGCTTATCTGAACACCTCTTTCTGTAAAAGCGAAGGTAAGGTACACCAGAAAACACAGCAAAAGCAATAGGATAACATTTTATTTTTCATTTTGGAATGCCCCAACATTTTTTTTTCTCATTAATAAAAAAGATAAATTCAGGTAGATTCAAAAACATGTCTCAGCCTTTCCCAGCTTTCTGTGGCATGAGCTGCTTTAGGGGATGGGAGCAGCAGTGAGCATCCCTCCAGCATCCAGCATCCCCCCTTGCACCCCTGGGGATGGCTCTCTCCACATGCTCTCACCCCAGCAGGTCACTCAAGTGACCTCCAAGAGCAATTAATTCCTCTTAAGTGAGACACAAGGAAAAATGAAAGAGGATAAACTGTTTTTCCTAGTGGATAAGAACAGAAACACTGAGCTACACCCATGTTTCCAAACACTCAGCACTTCTGAGCACACAGCCAGCAGTTTCCTTACCTGTGTTAATAGAGTCATCAATGAAACTGATGTTACCAAGTAAAATAACACAGTATATGTCTGTGTTAGCACTTAATCCAAAACCATTTTGTTTTGTCCTAAACCAATCCCCACTGTTATAATTTCAGCATAATTCCTATGTTCCTTCAATGAGAACAAATTATTCAAGTTACCTGGACAGAAGGAAACACCATTTTGGAGCTTCCATTCCCATTCTTCTCTCCTTTATCCTAATACTGCTTTTGCCTCTTTCATATACCAGGACTATCAAAACTCACTTAAAGATGCTAATTTATCTAAAACATACACAGAAAATTTCACATAAAAGGTTACAGCTTCAAGATGTTACAGTGGTACTCAGAAAACTCCTCTGCTTTAAAATGGTGCAATACTATATCACAGGAAAAGTGAGCACAAGTGCACAGCTATGTGTGTGTAACCTCTTCACTCAGTAAATTAGAGGAGTGTTTTTTTGTGGTGTAAAACCCCAATATCTGGGTGTGAAATGTTGCCTGAGCACTTGGAACTCATGGCTGATGCACCCATAGTGGCTGTCAGGATTCAGCATGTTTCTGCTATTAAATCAGTCCTCAAACAATGAGCTGTGAGTTCCCATGGAAGGGAACCTGAGTTTGTGCCAGGGCATTAGCTCATCCTTTGTTTTCCCCAAAGCACGAGGCAGACATTTTCCCTCCTTCTGTGAGGAGAGTGCAGGTTGGTGCCCAGCTGGTTGGGACTGGGGGTCCCAGCAAGACCTTTCCCAGAAGGAGGCATGGCCCATCCTGCCCTGTGAGCAGAGGAGGAAAGAAAATCAGATGCCTTGAGAAAGGAAATTCCACCTCTCCAACAAGGAAGCTTTAACCCCCAGCTCACAGAACTCAGCATGGCCTATTAAAAATACCAGGCTTTTGGAAAGAAGTAGGTTTAAGTTTCCTGCATGGCAGAAACCCGTGGAGATCTTAGAACAAATACTCCATTTAATTAGAGTTAAATTAAACGAAATCCTTTACTTAGTTAATTAAATGAGAAGACATTCACCCTTAGTAAAAAACCAAAAAATTTAGCAAAAAGTAAATATAAGCATATTTAAGACATTTTTAAAGGTGTTAAAATCAGTGCTACGGGACATGTTAGCAGCAAACTACCCTCCCTGCTCTGCTGCAGGATAACCACTCCCTGCTCTGCTGCAGGACAACCACTGCTGTCCCTGGATGCCCAGAGCTCGGGCACCAGAGGCTCAGACTCCCCTGAAGCCCACATGTGATTTTATTTATGTAATTAGGAGCAAGCATGACCAGCAGTGATACTATTTGTGAGGTCAGGGCAAGTATGAAAAACTCCCAGGAATGATGCTGCAGAGCCCACGCTGGGTGGATGCCATGTGCAAGGGTAGGTAGCAGGTCCTCTGTCCTGAAACCACACACAGCTGAGCCCCTCTGGCAAGAGCAAACAAAGGTATGTTCACATTTCCACTGGCCTGGCTCACACTCAGCACTGGGTTTTCTACACTGCCTGGATCAGGCTGCTCAAACAGCTACAGTAGATGCAAGTTTGTCCTAGTTCCTCCTCTTCACCCCCTTCTGGCTGGCATTTTCACATGGCAAGCCACACACCTTGCACCTGATTTTAGTCAGGGCAAACTAACAACGAATCTCTGAGAGCTTGGTGTCAAGAACAGAAAAACACATAGGAAAAAAAATTCGGAAGTAATGAGCAGAAACAGCGTTCTTATGGTTCCTGTGCAACTCCCCTGACACTGTGGAGACCACAGTGAGCTCTCTTGGGTCTTCTCTCTCGGCTCCCCAGAGCTCACCCCCGAGTCAGGTGGTTGGCCTGGGAAAGCCACTGCTGAGGACACAGCACAAGAGAGGACCGAGAGCACTAACCTACCCCCCTTATCCATCCCCTGAGAATGACACAGGGGCTGCTCTGCCACCTGAGTAGCACCAGGATGCCTTTCCCGCTGTGGGAAGCGCCTCTACCTGTCTGCACTGCCAGTGGAAACCCAGCCTTTCACCCCACACAGCTATTTCAGCAAAGCATCCAGATTTGGGAGGACTCACATCCACACAGCTCTGGCTTTGTGCTGCCAATTTAATTTCTGCTGCAATTATTCTCCCACCCATGCACTTGATCTACTGTCAATCAGCACTGACAGGGTTCCCCCAAAGCCTGCATTTCCAGCCCCCCTGGGCCAGAGAGCTGCCAGTTCTGGCAGTTTGGAAATGAACAAGAAAATACACATCCTCTATTTTTAATAGCACCGCATGGGGGTATTTTGACTAGCAAGTTGATGCTACAGGAAGCCAAAACCAGTGGGATCTCCAGAAACTGATGGATGGGTGCTCCCACTCCCCCCATCTGCTGGGGAAGAGTGGCTGAGGCCTATGCCCATAAGGACACAAATACCATGCCAAGTGAGACTGGGGATCCTAATGCATCAGCAGTGATGTCATGTCTGCATGATGGGAATCTTGACTGCCGGCTGGAAAGCTCCGAGCTGCTCCCAGCATCCCTGTGGGTCCCACCTCCACCCATCTCCGTGTGCAACAGACAGGCAGCCCTTCTTTAGGATGCAAATCTGAACGCCACTGCATTTGTGGCCTCCTCTGTAGATCCTTGCTGTTAAGGACAGAGTTGCCTAGTGAAACCAACTGATAACCAAAGCCTGAGTTTAAAAAAAAAAAAATTTCCTGAACGTGACTCACTCATCCTGTTCAGTATTGTTCCTGCTAAATGTGAAAAAGCAGCTCTCCAGTTTCAGCTTCTTCAGTTTGAGGGCAGCTATTCCCCATGGTCATGGCATTAATTGAAGTTATCAAAGTTTTAATAAGGAGGATTGATTACATTCTTGGACTCTGAGTAGGGGTTTTCCACAAAGTTCAACTGAGAAACCACAACAGATATAAAAAGAGGGGAGAAGTATGGAAGGTACGGCCACTCCATCCCTTCCAAGTTCTCTTGCACAGAAGATAACTACAAATTTCACTGCCTTCAAGACAAAGATTACACCTAAATAAACTAAATTGTAATAATAGAAATACAAATTTTCCGACAAATCGCTCAGACTGAGGCATTCTGCTTATGTTCACATGTTTCAAGGCCTCCAGCAAGAGTTACTGTAGTCACAAGTCAAGATTTTCAACAGATCTTTGCTCAGTATGATGAAAAAGCATACAGAGTAAAACCAGGAGGAAGGAAGGATATGTGCTCCACATTACTGCTAAGGCCACTGGGGTAAAACTCTCAAAATCTTTTTCAGGGACAACCCCCAACCTCTTTTTGTGATTTGAGGGCAGAATTCCAGCAGAAATTTTTCCCTGTGTTTCAAAGCAGATTGCTTTTTTCCAGATGCAAGGAAGTGCACCTAAAGGTTACACATATTGAGCCAAGTTATTACTTTACAATGAGATTTTTCCTTCTCACAATCTAGTAAATTCCTTTGCTAGAGGGGTTGAATGAACACAGCAGAGGACAGCCCTGGGTCACCTGGCATTGCTCCACAGGGAGTCCAGCTATGCCTGGGAACTCTGCTCCCAGGGGATTGGATGCCTGCAGCAAGGGTTGGCTCTCTTGGCCTCACACAGGTCAGAGAACATCAGTGATAGTACCTGGGTTAGCACAGCTGCTGGCATGTGTCCCAGACTGTCATCATGAACCACGCTGGAGGCACAGGCCATTTGGGGTGAAGAGTCAACCAGCACATCTTGGGTGCAAGCACAGCAACCTGGAGGTATGCATGGAACCCCTTTCACCTCCTCTCTGGGAAACCCAAAAAGCCACTAAGGAAGACAACACAGGGATACAGGCACCAAAATAAAAAAGAGCAAGAGCAAGAATCTGCTGCTTGTACTTGTGTACCCTTGTTCACACACCTCTCTTGGTGCTCTACCACAAACACATCTGCTCCCCAAATTTACTTATTTTCAGTGTAGGTCTGGATTCAAAATAGTCCACCACTACCCCCTTCATTATATTCTATAAAACTGTCTAATTTTTAAAAAGATCCATATATAACATATATTAATAGTCAGATTCAAATCCAATCTGGATTAAACTTCAGAAATGTTGTATCTGGCAGTGGAACTGCTGCACATTTGTTCCTCATTTAATACTATTTGTAGGGTTTGGGCACATTAAAGTCTAGTAAGAAAAAATATCTGTCACAGAAGATGGCTGTAACTGGTAAATGAAGCAAACATGGACAGAAGACAAAACCTGAGCTCACACATCACCCTGTGCTGCAAGTCAGGGCAGGAAAGACAAACACCCCCACAAGTCACTGGTGTGCGGTACCGGGGCAGCTCTGCTGGTGCTGCTGTTGTGCTGTGCCTCTGCCCAGCAGGAATGCAGAATATCTGCAAATTTCACATCGCTGGAACAGCCAATAGACTCAATGGCCTCACACTCTGGTCCATTTCTCACGGGGTTTGGAGGATCTCACCCCATCCTGATCACTCAGTGAGCTCTCTGCTGCTTTCTCCCCATTCCTCACTGAAGGAAACACCATTCCTTGTAGCATCATCCCCTCTCTTCTACCCTTGCAGCTCTTGCATTACTGCTGGACCAAGCCAAAGGAGGGCTGAGAGGGCACCCTGGGACCCTTGTCAGGACACTCTAAAAGCCTCTCTGGAAAGGAGCAGTTGAGCTAAACCAGCAGATTCTACACCCAGGCATTTTGTAAGGGTTGGAGAAAAACCATGGAATAGCGTATGACATAAACCACCTCTGTGGAGAAGGAGACCATCTGAGCAATATTTGAGCACTCAGAGTCAGCCAAAGAGCGTTCACATGCTTCTGGGGCAGGCACAGGGGATTGTGTCAGCCTGAACTGACATACTTTGGTGTTCTAAGGGCTGCAGGCAGCCCCAGGGCCTCTGCAACTGCCCTGGGCAGGGTGGCCAACCTACAGCAGTGAGAAGCCCCAGCAGGATCCAGCCCTGCCATCCGTGACCTAGGGTGCCCTGGGAAAGTTGGCAGCATGTGCTCAGCACACATTCAAGGGGCAGCCAGACAGCAGGAGCTGCCCTCTGCCTATTTATCCCCCTGGTCTCCTCCTTGCTCCCCAGATATTTCTACAACACGGACCAGCACATGCAAAAATTGACAATCCAGTACCTCATAAGCAGAGAGGGAGAAGAGAAATCCCATTCCTCTTCCCATTGAGAAGCCAAAGGAGAATGAGAGTCACCTCTGACCTTGCTGACAAGCCATAATTCAAGAGATGGTTAGGAAAGATGGGGAGACCTGCTCAGCTCCATTCACCACCTGGGTGCTGCAGGAGACAGGATAGTAAGGCAGGGCAGGATACAGGCAGAAGGCTCCAGGGAACAGAGCTGAGGACAGAGGGAAGAGAGGAGCTGCAAAACAGAGAGAAGGAGTGAGAGAGAAAAAAAAAAACCAAAGGCAAAAGATGAGAACATTACAAAACCAAAACATAGAAATTCACCATCATTGGAGGTGAATCACTGTCTTGGGACTGAGAGGGTGCAGCAGATTTTGGAAGCAACCAATGTAGAGCCACATCAGCTGAGGCAGATGCAGAAAGACCCTGCACATGCTGTACCCTGGGAAGGGCAGGCACCAGGCAGTCAGCTCCATCCAAAATAACACTGAGCTTGGTCACAGCCTCAGAGGGGTCAGTGCTGCCCAGCCTCCTTGTGTCCCTGGCAAGCTGATCCAGCAAAGCCTGGCTTGGGTGGAAGGCAATGACAGAGATGGGATTATGCCAGATCTGCTCAGGATCTGATTCACTGTGGGAATCAGGGCTGTACCAGCCCAAGGAAATCACAGACAGACCTGCATGGAACTTTAAAGCCACACATGGAAACTCCTCCACTTCTGGAACTGCAGGCAGAGTACAGGGTTTTTCAGACTCCAGACATGAATGTCCTCTCCTCAAAAGCAAGTTGGGAGATCAGCAGGTGTGCAGGGCTGCAGCTGCCATACCTGTGGGTCTGGCTCGATGTTGATCCTGTATGCTTGAGCCTTGCCATCTTCCAGGACAGGGGGTGACCAGGTCTTCCCTTCCGGTCTGCAGTGGGAAATTAAGTAAACTCTACTTAAATTGCTTTTAAAAAAGCCCAAACCAAAGCACTCCCCTTGAAACAAACAATATCCACAAAAATCCCAAAGAAAAAAACAGGCTCCTTAAACAAAACAAAAAAGCAATTAACCAAATGAAATAAAAACCAAAATAAATAAGCCACAAAAGAAAAAAGAAGTCAAACATATACATAGCATATATTAATTCCCTGTCAGGCCTATATCATATATGCATTTGTCCAAAATATCCTCAGAAACAGTACAATGGTAAATAGAGAAGATGATAGTTTCATGCTATTAAAACCATGAAGCTCAAAATCATCCTTGAGCTGCTGGCTCTGTCTCTAGGAGTTTAAGAGACAAACTTATTTTGGTTCAAGAAATCAGAAGACAGGCTCTTGGTGGCTCCTGTATCTCACATTCCTGCCTTTGTCCCTTTATTCTGTCCCTGAATCCAGAAAGTATTCTGATTACATGTGTGTATAGATATATGTACACATATATACATGCAATCCCTGGCAGGCCTGTGTACTAGACCACATCAGGAATTCTCTAAACAGGGAGAAGGCTTACAACATCCTGCATGAATCATCTTGACCCTTTCAATAGTTGCCAGATAGAAAAAGCCCTAAAAATACAGTTTCCATTCCGAAATGCATCTTCAGTCCTGCCAAGGCAGAGCAGAATACTGTCACTGTCCAAAAATTTTCTGTGTGCCTGACCAATTTTTTCCCCACAAAGGCATCTGGGGGCATGGCTCGGACATGATCGCCAGCATAGATCTCCAGCACTCAGGGTATGAGGGAGCTGCAGAGGCCCAGGCAAGGTCCAGCAAGTTCACACACAGGCTTTTCAGGATGCAAGAAGGTTAAGTTGGAAGATGGAAACTCCATTAGGTTCAAGATACAGCTTTCAACATGCAAACTATTTTGTTTATCATCACAGTCTGTATATGCACCACTTCACAAAAATAGGTCTTGTTCCACGGGCACAGATGCATCCAAGTATCCTTTGTGGACTCTCACCCCTGCCACATACCACATTCACTTTCAGTTTAATTATCTGCAGAGTCTAAGTTCGAACAATAAGGAGCAAGATTTTAACCCAGGAATTCTCAAGGTGTTTTTTACCTTTGGTATTTTGCAGCTACACAAAGCTGCCTTTCCAAATCTAGGGTCTGGTCCAAAACCTACCAAATGCAGGGACTCCCACTGACTTGAACACATTTTGGATCCAACTCCTGAGGATTTCAGCTTTTTTTTTTTTCACTACTGCCATTACAGTCTTTTCAACAGGTAGTGATTACTCTCTCTCTCATAGCTAGATATCTTGTTCTGATAATTTATATTTACTGTAGTTATTTGATTTTAGGCTGGGACAATTCACTATAAATTGGTCTTTCCAACTGGGACAAAGGAAACAGTCCCTCCCAGGAATATCAGCATGCCCAGCAATCCCAACTTACTTTTTGCCACAATCCAGTGCTGTGTATATTGGTTCCACAGTGAAAACCAAATCTGGAGGCTCAGAACAATGGAAATGTCTAATTATATTGGCAGGGATCACCATTATTATTTCTGTGCTTTCCTGAGCCAGCCCAATGAGAGCTTGCGATACCAGTACCAAGAAGGGTCCATGACGACTTTCTCCCCACTCAGCTCTGGAGCCCACATGCCAAACACCCCTTAAAGCATCCCCAAAGAATTCAACCTGCCACTAAACAAGAGCAGAGCTTCAGAAAATGATTCTGATTGCAGAAGGTAAGAGCAACAACAGCAAGTTCACTCTGCATGAAGGTATGGCATTCAGTCAGCAGTATTGCCAGCAATTCCCAGTTCTCCATACCCCTGACACTGTCTGTACCAGAAAGCAAATGAACTTGTGCCTTCCAAATGTCTTTATGGATATATTTACACTTAATGACAGATATGGACAGACTTCAGTTTGCATAGAGAAGCCCATTCACAGTTAATGTTTTAATAACTGAACTCAAGGCTTCACCATCAGTTCTGCAGTGACCAGAAGTTCTTGGTATAACGGAGACCAACTCTGAGAGCTTCCAGTGACAGCCTGAACAAAGCCAGGCTCACATTAGACCCAGCTTCCACTTGAACTACACTCAGACAAGCTGATACAGCACAATTTGGGCTCCACTAGGCACTTTGAAAGGCAAAGCAAAGGTGAATGGGAGAAACACCAGCCTCACCAAAAAGTAATTCAAATTGTAAGCTTGATGAGCATTTATGCTTACACAGGGAGACTCCCTCTTTTCCCTGGGAACAGCAAAATACCATGCAATCTGAAATAATCCAAAATAATTAAGAGATTACTCTGCCCGAGAGAGCGATGCTACAGGCAGCTACTGCAGGAGAGGCTGATGCTTGGAGCTCATGTCCCAGCCCTGGCTGCAGGAACGCCCGATGCCCAGCAGGGCCAGCAGCACAGGGGTCCCCTGCACCTCCCAGAACAAGCCCCAGAACAGTGGAGACCTGGAGGTCAGCAGAGTCACCCTGAGACCCCCAGCAGCAGGTTCACCCTACCAACACTCAGAGCCTTGTGTTTAGGCAACAGCAAAAACCCAACACACTTTTCATACGTCATAGGAAACAGATCAGGCATCATTCAAATGTTCCGAGTTGTTTAATTTACAGCTCCAGGACAGGAAAAGTGTTCTCAGATGTGCTATAGGTGATTAAAGGCAGCTATGTGAAAATCATTACCCTGCACTTACACCACTCTGCTCCCTTAATGGCAGCTAGGACAATCCCAAGAAAAATAACTTGACCTAGGTTAGTGCAAGGCCTTGCACACAGGGCTTCATGGGAAATGGACCCATTAACAGGACATCACTTAAAAAAAACAAAGTTGCAAACACCTTTTATCCCAGCATTTGCTTTCTGAAAGTCTCTCAGAGTCATTCTCAAAAGATTACGCACATATGCTCACATATTTTACCAGAATGTTTTTTCACCTGGCAGTGATCTGCAAGTCTCACTCTCAACATTTGTAGAGCTGGTTTTAAGTTTCAGTAATTCCTGTGTCTTAACAAATTTCTAATTTCTCCATCCCCTTAAAAACTAACATTTATCACTTGGGAAGTGCCAGTCTGGATCCAGGTCACTGCCACCTGTGACCATGCAGCTGCAAACCACCAGAATAATCACGTTGCTATATTTCACTCAGTTTCTTTGGGGGGTGATTCCAGGATCTTGCCCATCTCCTGACTGCTCTCCATCTCCCACCGTGGCACATCATGATGCTCACGACTGGTTGTTATCACTGATATGGCCATTAGTCTTCTGGAAGCTTAACTCAGCCTAGAAACAGCTACAGCCAGTGCTTCAAACTTCCCAGGATTGTGAACCTCACCACGATAACCATAAGGTGTTGGATCCACCCACTGCAAGGCAGGTGAGCAGCATGGGAGCTGAGCTGCTGAGCACCCCAAAGGACCCAGCTCGTCCAGACTATGTGAAGAAGCTGCAGGATTTCTCCTCCTTCATTCTTCTCAGTTGAAACCATTGTGTATTGCTCTGGAAAGCTGCCGGTTTTCCTCTCTATTAGTCTTCAAGGAGCTCCAGAGGGGAAACTGTGATTCACTTTTTCAGTTGTACTTTTACTGGAAACTTGAGAACATTGTCATCCTTCCCATCTTCCAGCAGCTTGCCTGTGCTGCTCACAGTTAAAAGACCCCAGTAAAATCCCCAGGAGCTGGGGGAGATGGAAGGAACATCAACTACGTGAGGTTTCAGGGACTTTTGGGGCTACATATTCAGCAGATTCATTACTGGGCTTTCTCACACAGAAACTTTCAGAGAAACTCCATCTGTGTACAAAGAGCAAGAATAGATAGAGTATCTTCATAGTCAATTCTTCGAGTGGACTCAGCAGTGGCATACACACCAAACCAAGGGAGAAGAAACTGCTTCCATGATTTATTTTAGATAGAAGGAATCAAAGTCGAACCTTTGAGGATTTATTCTTTGACAGCACAGTCAGGAAATAAATTAAACTCAACCACCATGGGGTGGTGGCTGCACCTGGGGCCAGGCAGATGTTTCCAGTCCTCCAGCATCCACCTGGCCCTGTGCACAACAGTCCTAGTGCTATCACCAAAAGAAAGGGCTGGAATTGGATTGGACTGGAAATCATAAAATTGTGAAGGTTGAAAAAGTTCTCTTAGACCATCAAGTTCCACTGTTACCCCAGCATTGCCAAGCCCACCACTAAACCATGTTGCCAAGTGCCACATCTACATGCCTTTTAAATCTCCCCAGGGATACAAGTTCCCTAGGCAGCCTGTTCCAGGGCTTGACAACCCTTTCAGCGAAGAAATTTTCCCTAACAACCAATCAAAACCTCCCCTGGCACAACACACTAACACACTTCTTGCCTCTTAAGGTATTTGTTGTGTAACTTGGAAGCAACTTCACAGTGAGTAAAAAGAACAAGTTTTACCGGGTGTCTGTGAGTAATAGCTCATGGAGCTGCTCAACACCCCGGATCTTCTCCAACCAGCCACATAACTGGCCTGACCCTTCCTGCACTAAGGCACACAAAGTACATCCTGTGCTACCTTGGCTTCAGATTCAACAGCTAGGAAGATGATGATGGAACAGCTGCCTAATTTATCATCAGGGCAGTCTGAACCATCCCACTAAATCTTAATCAGCGCCATCGCTGCCTTCCCCACAGCCTCACTAAGCCCATGTGAACTCCTGGCCTCCCATTTTGGAGCCCTTAACCACAGCCTGAACATCCAGCCCTTGTTCCAGGGATGCCCAAGTAATTCCTCACACTTCACATCAGTGCCCACGTAGGCATCAGTTACATAAATCAACTCCTTTCATAAATCGATGAGGACTTTCAACCACTTTGTTTCAGAACAGTAAGGCCACTGTGCTTGCCTTTCACAGCCTCACTGCCCAAAGACAGCCTTGCACGTGTTGGGGCAAAGCAGGACCCAAAAAAGCCAGGGACAAAATACCCACTAACTTAAGGGAGGTCAGGGGTCTGGCCAAGAAAAGATTTAGAAAATGGAAGGTGCGAAGAAGGAGGGAAAACCCCCTAAAGAGATTTGTCCTTGAAAAAGAACAAAGAGATTTTTAAAAAAGCAAGTATCTGATCGTCCAGCCTGAGAACAGGAGCAGCTTCACAGACACTGACGCTGACTGTTGGCTCCAGGGGCACAGGAGAGCTACAGAGCCCAACATGCTTGAAAAGCTGTGACATCCCTTTGCCAGCAGTTTCCCCAATGTCAGCATGGGGCACTTTCTCCAGGAAAGTTGCAGCACGAGCCTTCCCCATACCAGCTGGCAGACAACAAAAGGCTCAGAAAAACCTGTGGGGCTTGCCCTGGCCCTCTGGCACACATGGGCAGGTCTAGACAGTGCTGCCAAGGGTTTCCCGGCAGTCTGTGTCAGCAGAAACAGCAATGCCACAAGGTCTACCGTCCCACACCCAAGGTCCTTTCAGTGCTCAACCCTCTGCTTTCAAGGAGTGATTTCATCAAAACACAGCTCCAACCCAATTTTACGGCTACCTTTATTTGGTGCATGATGCTTGGTCTTGGTCAGGCCACTCAGTAACTCCCCCTTCTTGTCTTCCCCACATTCTGACTTTCCTACTGAACTTCCTAGTCTAAGGGCATTTACTGACCAGAGTCTGAAAACAAAACCCATCTTGTTCTCTATCTCAATAACATACAACACCAAGGGTTGATGGAGAAAGGGCACAGAATGGAGCAGTCCACACAGCAACATCACTGTGCACCTCACTGCCCTCTCCTTCATCCCCACTCACGCCCAGATGGAGGAACCCTGTTTTGACAAAACAGAGTTAACACCAAATTTCATGTTGTCTTCACTAAAGACATACAACAAACAGGCTTGTTATTTCAAATGTATTTCAGAAAAACACATTTAAAAATAAATCTCCCTGTGTTGACTTGCAAACTGTATTTTGTTGAAGGCAGTGTACAGAAAAGTTGCTGCTTGAAGACCACCCTCTCCCCAAGGGAAAAGATACTAATCCACATCCCCACAGGCAGGGTTTTCTTGGAGCTCAGCCTCAGAGCAGGGTCCAGGGTGTTGATCCATAGCTGCGACAAACAGCAGCAGCTGGACATGCACACAAACCATCGAAACCCCTCATCATTGCTGCAGGACTTATCTCCCTGAGCAGGACGAGGTCCCCCCATGTTCCAGGAGGCAGATACTGGAGCAGACATCCACTCACACCTAGGAGAGAATGCCAGATGTGCTTCCAGCAATGACTAACAACTAGGCAACAGGATCCAGGAGGTCACTTGGAAGACAGGGGAGAGATCCAAGAACCAAGTCACAATGCACTCACTTTGAGCCAAACTAAAAATAGACCTAATAACACATCACTGGAGCTGCTGTCCTCACTGCAGAAAAAACAAACTACTCAGGTTTTTCTGTCAAAAGAAATGCCCCTCTCATGGACATCTCTGGGCACAGGCAAGGTGAGTTCTGCCCTTGGAGAAGCCACCAAACTGATCCAACAGTGTGATCTCCAAGAAGAGCCACCCCATGCTGAACAGCTCCTCACCTCACCATCTGTTCCTGCCTTGCGGAGCCCTGAGAATTTATTTTTGCCTAACTATGAGATTAAAAAGTCTTTAAAATCTGCATTTATGAAGACTGTAAACCCTGACAAAATCATTGCAATCCTCTTGTTTAGCAAAGCCTGGCCACTACAAGGCTGTGGGCCACCACCAGCCACATCTCTGTTAAGAGAATTCACCTCCTCTGTACATAACACAAGGTCTCACTGTTAAAAATATCCACACCTGGGTAGGTACAGTTGAGTAAAAACAACCTGAAGCCACAGACCCTCCACACAGCATTTTCCAGATCATCCTGAGGTCATGAATGAAGATTTCTGTGTCTCAGGGAAGCCAAGCAGACAGATCATCCCGAACCCCAGCAAGGCACATACCAATACTGTTGTGAGACCATTGTGACCACAATCCCTACCCTGTGCAGGAATCACCACTGAGGAGAGGAGATGCACTTTCATAGAGATATTCAAGGGTCCAATGTGAGCCAAAAAAAAACCCCACCAGTTGATACCAGTGGCTAAAATGAAATGAAAGGTGGGAATGCAGTCCATCAATTCACACAGTAGAAACCCTCATCCATGAGAATAAAACACTGCCACTCTGCAGGTGAAAACTGTTTTCAGCAAAACTTGGTTCTAACTCCCAGTGAAGCTGTTCTGCTGCCAGACCACCCCAGCAGCTGGTGGCTCATCAAAACCTCCCGTCACTACACACGGATTTCCACTTCTTTCAAGGAGAGCTCCAGCAGCCTGCAGACAGTCGGGAAGGGAACCCTGGTCCTGCCCTGTTCCCAGGTCCTCTTGCAGGTAGAAAACCACCTAGTCTCCCTAAAACTGCTCCAGATGGAAAGCAAAACAACCACTCTCCTTGGCTATGGGAAATTCCACTTGTGTGAAGGGGTTTTGCTTGCTTTCCTTATTTTCTTTCTTTTGTAATAACTGAAGCTTCATCACTGTACACCATGGGCTGAGTTCAGAGGACTTTGCTTCAGCCAGGCAGCTCAGAGATGCCTGTCTGAGAACCATGAGGAATCACAGAGGGCTTGCTCCATTTATGGCAGTGCTCCTTCCCTGCTGCCCAGGCATCCAGTCAGAACTACATGATATTCCAAGAAAAGTATAAACAGTAAATGATAGCTCTTTATAGCAGGAAATTACTCTTTAATCTGAAGTGGAAAACTATATCTACTTATTTAAATTTATTAGAGATAATATTAGCCATGCCTGGGTGATTTGTGATTTTGCTACAGAATTAATTCCAATAGAAATAAAAAAAACCCCAAGAAGACCAAACTAGCCAAACAAAAAATGCCACAAACAAACAAAAAACCACCACACACACAAAAACCCCATCCCAACTTAAAAAAAAAACCAACAACCAAAAAACCCCCCAAACCCCAATACCAAAATCATCCTTTCATTTTGCTTTGAAATACCCTAAAAAGTTGATTTGGCAGGACCTTCAAAAGTGTATTCATTGAACAGATGCTTAAAATGATGGGTGGGTGTTAATGAAGTGGAAGGGTTTGTCCAGAGGAGATTTTGATTCCCATGCTACTCTTGAGTTGACACAACCTCAAAGATTCAACTCAGGCCACAGCCTGGATTTTTCTATCAGTGATCCATTAAAAATGATTTTGTTTACTGTTTTTGAAAACACAGGACAATCACCCAGCCCATCAGGATGCTCCAAGAACCCAGTCTGAGAGCACATCTGCTCCAGGGCCAGCCAAAAGCCTTCTGAGCAAAACTGACACAGGAGCACATTGGAGAGAACCAACCTGTTCACAGAGAGCAGCAGCTGGTCCATGCACGCTTTGATCTTGTTTTGTGCTTCTAGATGCGTCATGTTGTCCGTGTTCTCTCCATTAATTCCCAGAATAATGTCTCCTGGGCATAGGTCTGCCATGGCTGCTTTACTGCCAGGGTTAATCTGAGAAAAATAAAAGGATTACTTAAAAGAATGCTGGGTTTTTTTAAAAAGAAGTCCAGTTTCTTGGAATAAGATGCAGGTAAAGGGAATAGTTATTTCTGGAGAATATGTGTTCTGTCTACACCAATGGCATCTGCCTGAGGTTGGATGTCAGAGCTCTCAGGTAAACCCCAGTTCTCCAAGGGCCATCTCCTGCAACAACATTCTTTGAAATAAGGGATTTCAGTCAATTCCAGCTACTGTGTGACCAGGTCCCCTCCTCACATTTGTCTCTTGCTTGAAATAAATATAATACGCTCTTTCCAGAGAGATGCTTCACATTCCTTTGACTTGCAGACCTTTCATGATGCTGCAAGAGTCAATCCCTACAGAGTACATGAAACCCTCTTCTTTGATTAACCACCCATGGAGAAGTGCCATCCCCTGACTGCTGCCTGGGAAGAGGTCACATTTGACATCACTTTTTCTGGACTGTCATCCAAATGATTTATCTCTTTCTAGCCCTACATGGTCACCAATCCCAACCCCAGAGAGATTTAGCAGATGTGGCACTTGGGAACATGGTTTAGTGGTAGCCTTGGCAGTGGTGGGGTAACAGCTGGACTCGAGGATTGTTAAGATCCTTTCCATCCTAAACGATTCCATGACTCTATTCTATAAATATCACATAGCTCTTTAAGCCTCAGTTCTTCCCTTCTGGTTTTGTAGGAGTGCCAGAACCTTATAAAACTTTTAATTTCTTTCCTGAGGAACTAATGACAGGTCCAGGTACTGTTTGTGGTCAGCCACAAGACCAGTCCTGGAGCCCATAAAAGAGGTTCTTGAGACATTACCATTTCATTTATCATTTCATCATCCTAAATGTGGTTTTAATTTTTACAATAATATAAAATGATGCAAGACATAGTCAGAACAGGTAAACACGTCTGGTTAAACTCTTAACAGCTATGTGTTTGCTCTCTAATTTCCTCTTCAGAGCATCTGCTAACCAAACACATTTTATCAACTGAGAAGTTATAGCAAGCCTGACTTTTGATTATTCATTCACTGCATTAAAGCAAGCTGGTGCTTTGATTCTGTTTACTCTTGATTTTACCTTGTCCTAGGTGGTGGGTCTCTGCCCCACCCTCCTTGAGAAATCCAGACAACAGGAGCACTGCTCTACCTACCACCTCCCCTTGGACATGGCTTACAGTGCATGACAGCAATCAGACAGACCAGGTATAGTTTTTCAGACAATAAGACCAAGTGGGGCAGTTCCCCAGTGTCCAGAAGCCCCCCAACCACCACAGGCCATCATTAAACAGGTGGTTTCTTAGACAGGAGGCATGCACACATCCCAGCTTTCACCTTGATTTCACAGAATCCTACAATGGCTTGGGTTGGAAGGGACTTTGAAGATAATTTTGTTATACAACAGGGGCACCTTCCACTAGACCAGGTTGCTCCAAGCCCCATCCGACCTGGCCTTGAACACTTCCAGGGATAATTTGTTCTATTTTTGTAGGGAATGTGAAGAGGATTTAGTCTTACCACAACAGCCCCTGTGGATTGCAGCAGAGCTACCCTTGGTGAGAAGCAGACAGCCCCCAGTGTAAGACAGGCCTGCTGCACTGCTCCCTGTGTGACCACAGCCACTGGCACCGCCGAAACACAAACCTAAAGGTGTGTGAGAAACTCCAAACCACTTCTGACAGTTAAATAGAACTGGCAGCCCAAGTTACAGCTTTTGTTTCATTGTCAGAGTAAATCAGTATTTGCCATTTGCTCTTCACTGTTTTCAGCTGGGCTGTTTGGCTCTAACAAACCTGCCCAGGCCAACTCCTCGTGGGCTGCCCGGTGACTCAGCTCAGAGCAAACAACAGGAGAGGTCTTTCAGCTCCACATACGGGCTCTGACACCGGACATCTCAACCCAGGACAGGATTATTTTTTCCTGGCATTGCTAGGGTTTTTTGGAGCCCTGTATCCATTCACAGGGCATTAGGGTCCTTCTACAGCCACAGAAGCTACCAGACTCATCAGAAAGTGAACCTGAAGCTCAACCAGCAACTCCAAGGAAGCATCTCCGTGCTCTTGCCTGCTTTCATCTGCTTCCCTCAGTGTTCACCTCACAGCCCTGGCTGCCACCAGGCTTTTTTAGACAAACAGACTTTCAGCTTGACCCAGGACAGCTGTATTTTGTTCTTCTCTATTCAGCGCTATCTAGATGTCTGATGGATTTTCCCCCCTGCACTGATCTTAACCAGGTTGTAACTTCCTTTAAGAATAAGCTGTTCTCCACAAATAGGATTCTTAGCTGTTTCCTATTTTTAGCTTCTGCTTTATTTCAAATTATTTTGGTAGTATTTTCATATTAGCATTTTATGTTAGCTATGGAGATGACTGAGGGCTTGAAACGGAGCTGCACTCCAAGAATCCATTTGAGATACAGCATCGGTGTCCAAACAGCTTGGAAATCATTATTGTAGTGCATATTGGGCCCAAAGTTTGTATTTTAGTGAATAATATTTAAAATACTGTAGACTAACTTCTAATCCACAGCTGTGCAAAGCCAAACAGCTGACACCAAACAGTCCCACAGAAAGCTGGTCAAGTCTGCTTATGGGTCAGTGCTGCGCCTGAATCCTCGTGCAGGGGCTCTACCTGCTTTGGACATGGTTAGTGGTGACCTCAACAGTGCTGGGTTAACAGCTGGACTCAATGGTCTTAAAAATCTTTTTCCACCCAAGCATTCTGTGATTGTATGACATTAGAGCCTGGCAGTATGCAGAGGTTTTCGGATGGAGCTTGTATCAGAGGCACTCACCTGTGTCTCTCTCCAGAGAGCCCTTGGGTCTGCCCTGAGCCAGAACCACAGTGTGTGTGACATCAAGGAAGCACACACAAGTCTGAGAATAATCAGATACATCATGAAGTTAAAAACATTGCAAAGAAAACCTGCACCAAACCACTGCAGCCTCATGTTCTTGAAAGGGGCCTCCAAAGGACTTGAGGTTTGAGAACAGGAAAGGATTAATCTTAAGTGGTAAGATTTTATTTGGTTTTGAAGTTCTCCATCTGTGCCAAGAACAAACCATTTCAAAAATCAATGCTGAATGAACACAGATCAAGCCTAGACTGATGGATACGTAACTCAGGGTGGTGTGAGCGATCTATCCACCACAGGCAGGTGAGTACTCTAAAGCCAAGTCCCACCTCCTGCACCAGGGCCTAATGTGGGCTATGGCCCATGGTCCCCACTGCACCCTGCATGCCTCATCCTGCCTGGGCTTGGTGCCTGCCAAGATTGGGACTGCTTGTGTGCTTTTCTCCAGTGAAGAGCTCAGGCAGGGCAATTACACCAGCAAGGAGTCAGCCCAGTCCCTGATACCCTGCTAACCCCCAGGGCAGCAGGGCCCCACACCAGTGTTGGTGTTTCAGGTAAGGGATTCTGTGGGTGGATGGGGTGGTCTTAGCCCTCACACCATCAGCAGCTCAGGAGATTCTTCCTCTCTGTGAGGCCATATAGCTCCCAAAGACCTCTGTCATGGCCATGGGGTGACACCAACCTCATTACACCTTCAGAGCAGTCAAGTGTATAGCACTGAGAGCCAAAACCACAGCAAACACCACAGGGTTAAAAGAAACACAAATATTTTTATTGCAATTCCCCTAAAGGTTTTTCTTTTTCAATCAGACAAGAATCCCTTCTCCTCTGGGAGCTCGGAGCTCTCAAAGACATAATTTCATGAAGCACTGAAGCAGCACTGAGGTGAACCCCCAGCTGTCAGTGAACTCACACTCCTGGTTCATGCTGTGCTGCATGCAAAGGCATTTTCCCAACAACATAAATCCACAGCCATCTAATGGAGACTTGGAGTGACATTGCCCCACACAGACAAGCCAATCCCACAGAAAGGGGAGAGGACCTTCTCTCTGCATCTTCCTGCTCCAGGAGTGCCATCCAGCCTTTGTGCCATCCCTGCTGCTCAGCAGGTTCTGAGGCACAGCCTGGGATGCAATCCAGAAGAGCTGACGGCTTCACAGAATCACAGAACAGTTTAGAAAGGAAAAGCCCTTAAACATCATCTTGCTCCAAACCCCTGCCAGGGGCAGGGACACCTTCCACTAGACCAGATTGCTCCAAGTCTTGAACACCTGTAGGGATGGAGAAGCTGCAGCTTCTATGGGCAATCTGTGCCAGGCCCCACCACCCTCACAGAAATAATCTCTTCCTCCAAATCTTTCTTGCTTCAACTTAAGGCCACTCCCCCAAGTTTTCTGTGAGTGAATCAAAGCAACTCAGAGGAATGAGTCCAGTGCAGTGGACCTGTCATCAGGGACTAGTGCAGGGCTGGAGTGAGATGGTGGTGAGCTCTTCATGAGATGGTTAAGCAAATCCCACAGTGCTACCCATCACCTAAGCACTGCTCTATTTTCAGCAGGAAGGAACCAAACATGAAATATGTGCAGAACCAGTTCATGTACTGGGTAGGTCACTGGCACTTGTGTTTTCACAGCTCCTTTTATGCCCATAGATGCACTTGGAGTGTTCTCTGCCCAAGGCAGCCGGGCACGCACAGCACGGCCACCGCTCCGGGAATGCAACGTGCAGGCCTGCCAGCTTTACTGCTCTCCCAAAATTAAATAAAGAAAGAACAATGTTCTGTGTTTAACCCCTCCACAGAAACAACCAGCTGCTTCCTCATTTCTCTCTCTCAAAAAGTGAAGATGCTTGAGAACACTTATAAACAGAAAATACTAAAAGAAACAAACCACTTGCCCAGCAATGATACTCTAGAGCAGAACACAAGGGGGTACTTGCAGAGCACGTGCCCTAGGTGAGCAGCTCCAGGCTCTTGAGATCCTAGAGAGCAGCCCCTACCCAGACAGCATGCCTATGGAGGGTGCTTCCTGCAGGGATTTGTTCCCCCAGGAAGTCAGAATGTACATTTTCCCCCCCTTTTCCAATAGTATATTATTCTTCCTAATCCCCTCAGGATATGCCTCATTTGTGACATCTTTCTATGTCCTCCACATACCACTATGCTTCAAAAAATACCAGAGGTCCAATATTGGTGCCTGTCTCAACCCCATCTATTGTTCCAGCAAGAAAAAGATAATTTTAAAGAAAGAGCTCCCAGTGAACAGCCCTTCTTTCACTGTCCTCTCCCTCTTCAGTCAACACAGAAGGTTCGGTGACAGCATTGTAAGCATCACCTCTGTACTATGACTTTTGCCAAACCATCCACTGGGGAGCTTTATCTCAATAATTACAAGCAATTTTTAAAAATAAGTTTTTCTAGTCAAATCCCCCACTGCTTTTTCCAGGATTACCATCTACCTCTCCACTCTCCTCTGAGGCACCTCCCTTCCAGCAGCCCCCTCCCCAGCCAAGTGGATACTCTGATGCTATGAAACAGATTGGGATAATCCCAAAGCCAGCAGCAGCTCTCTTATCTGGCCGCTGGAGCCTCACTAGGATTTACTGAGTGTTGGCATCTGACAATGGCAGGCCATTAAAGTAGATTGGGGCAACTGCCTTGTGCTTAACCTAAGTTGGTTGGTGTTGGAGCTGTGCAATCTAATTTAGTAAACAAGATTATTTGCACCAAGAGGGGTTTGCTCTTGAAATACAGTGTTCTACCTTCTGCACTGGAGCTTGACCACAGAAGGGTGCCAGGGCTGGGAGAACATTCAGAGCAGGGTGAAGTCCCCATGTCTGCTGCCTGCATCCCCTGCCCTTGCAGGGATGAGAACACTGCCCACTGCAGGGACAGCTCTACTTGGAAACAGCTTTGCTCAAGCCAACTTTAGAACTGGACAAATGCCACCAGCTGGAACAATTGATACTTTAGTGAAAAGTTAATTTGTAATATTAACTTAATCCCTACTTATTTCTACTCTTTTCCCCAGAAACCTGCCTCTAAGGTCACCGGTGTCAGGACTGTGAGGGACAGAGCTCCTCACTGCCTGTACAGACCTCAGCACAGCCATGGGAAAGATTAAGTTAGTCTTTATTCTCCCAGAAATTTTTAACCAAATCAACAAAAGGTGCCTATTCTGGACATTTCCACCAACACAATGAAGGCAGCTTTATCTCTGCCAGATTTTTTATTAAAAATGCTACTCTAATGCATCCCATCAGTGAACAAAGCCAGGATTTAACAGGTTAAAAGGTGCAATTCCAAACAAGCCTACACAAACCACACCACTCTTCTCTTAAATCAGTGGTAGTTTGTTGTAGGCAAGGCTGGGGGAATTTTCTGTTCTGCAACTGTGATCAAAAGGGCCTGATTAAAGTCTTTGAGACGCTTTCAAGATAGTGTGACAAAATCCTCAGCTTTTAAACAAAGCCAGTCTGTTCCATGCTATGGGATAGGGGACAGTCTTACGTAGCTACATCTTTTAAAACAGGAAGAACCAAGAGTGAAATAACTAACTAATGAAGATGAATTCCCCAAATCTTCCAAACACTCTTTCCACGGATTCTCTTCAGCTTTTCAAAGCAGCCAATTCAAAGTTGAATTCCTTGACAATTCATTTGCATTTTTCTAGTTGCTTATATAAAGCCTGAGGTATCAAGGCACTATTTAGATAAGCAGCCAGCGCAGCAAACGAAGAACACTCTTTATGCAATCTGAATTAATTTAACTGCTGAAGAAAACAAGAGGCTCGAAAGAACAGAAGGGAAAGAACCAAAGTACAAATGTTATAAAAGGCAAGACAGGCAAAAATCCTTTTGAATCTGAGTACTAATGGATCCAAATCCAAATTTAGAGACAGACCCACAGTGTAGATCATAATCCAGGTCAAAGTATGACATCTCTGTACAAAGAAGAGGCTGAGAATCAGTGAAATTGGACATGCATTTTAGA
Organism: Rhipidura dahli; assembly: GCA_013399225.1. NCBI lineage: Eukaryota > Metazoa > Chordata > Aves > Passeriformes > Rhipiduridae > Rhipidura > Rhipidura dahli. The sequence goes on from VXAC01004212.1 coordinate 146,426, forward strand.
GCAACCAGCCACTAACCCATATGCAGACCTCAAAACATGGATTGAGAAAGACAACGAAGGGACCTGCCAGGATCATCTGGTGTATTTTGTCTCTTGCTCAGCCCAAGGGCACACAGCTCCAGCAGCACTCCCCACGCTGCCTCCCATGGTCACAGCCCCCGCAAGTCCCTTACTCCTTCCTCCAAAGACAAGTTACAGATTCTGTACTGCTTTACTGCACTGAACAGCCCAATTCGGCAAATACGGCTGCTACTACACTTGAATGCACTTTGTATCTACTCTGCCATGATATAGGGACCAAGGCTAGGGAGGGACAGCCTGCCCCAGGGACACCAGTGAGCCCTTGATGTGGGTGTGCTTGGAGCACTGCCACATCCCTCAGGTACCCCACCACTGCACACCTCTGCACAAACCACACTGAGCAGCATCACATAAAGTGTTTATGACCAGAATTGCTTCACCTCCTTCAAAGGTTTAGGGCCCAGCTCTCCAGTGAAGTCCTCCCCCTCAGACACCCCTCAACAAGCAGCAGGGCTTCTTGAGCCCTTCTCAGAAGCAAGCCATAAGTGCTGTGCAGAAGACATGGAGGAACTGCTCAGAGTTTGCCTTCCAAACCACCTGACTCTTTGCCAGGAAGGCAGGCTGACACGTTCCTTCCAATCAACACAAAAGTGTACACAGAGTGATCTCGAAAGAGAAGAAAATTCTTCAACAAAAAAGGTTTAATATAGTTGGTAAGCAAACCTGAAGTTTCATTCTTGCAGCACACTCAGGTGTTAATCACAGACTGCAGGGATTTGTGCCTTTGCTGCACAGCTGCTTTCTCCCACTTTAATGGTGAATGTCAAGTATTTTGCAGGGCTTGGTCTTTTGAACCAGAAGCTTTACACTTGCTAAAGGCTTCTGAAGTGTTTTGTTGCTTATGGTAAACAACAGTATTCAGAGCAGTGTCAGCATCCTGCATACCTCCCAAGTGACCGTGTCCTCTGTTGTTATTGACCAGTCCTGGAGCCAATTGCTCAAGACAGCTTCTCTTTTAGCTGTGCACCGCCCATATCTGATAATTAAGAATAACAACTTTAATTAATCTTCTTTAATCTGGTATATTTTTCTTTCTGAAGCTTGGGCTGTAAAATGTCATTGCCACATAGTCTGCTATCAACCACACAACATGTAAAACTACTTAAAGCTTAATGGATGTGAATGTAAGTTGCTCTGGTTGACAAGAAGGATTTAGTGTGGCGCAGGCTGTGAGGCATCCTTATGGTGTTTGGAAAACTCATTGGCTGAAAACCTCTTGAACAGCACTTTTTATTTTCTTTAAATAGAGCTGTGTTCTCTGTGGGGAGAAAGTGGGGTTTGTTTTGGGTCTCTCCTGGCTGTAAAAGTTCCTCAAATGCCACATTATGGCATGACATCTTTGCTGTTGCTCAAGTAACACAGTGAAACCTGTGTTTGTTTGAAGTTTTTGTATAAATTCTGAAGTAGAAACCAAACACAACCTTATCTACCAGGACCTGGGGCAAGTGGGGTGTTAGGGGCTGTGTACAAACCCACTACATAATCAAGCTCAGTAAGATGGGCTTGCTGTGGCACACATCTGGCACTGACAACAAATCAAGAAGAGTATTTTTCTGTGAACTTGTTTGTTTTAACCTTTTTTAACAACACTGCTAGATCTTGAAAGAGCTACTGTTTTCTTTCACACTTTAGCATCTGTGGTCATAGACAACTTGAAAAATAAATTGTTTTTACTAAGTGGGCATCTGAGAACCATCAGTCAAGGCATTTTGAGAGCTGAGATATCAGACAACGAATTCAGTTAGAAATATAATATTGTTCCTTCTAGGATTTCCTGTGACTCTTGGGAATTTCTGACATGTATTTTGTCCCCAGGCTACCAAAAATGAAATTAAATTGCATTGGTCTGCATTAATTCCACACAATTCATAATGACACATTTGTATTAAAATTAAAGGATTTATCTAATTTTGGGAGGACCAGGATTACAAATATCTGTTGTGTTATATAGCAAAAAAAGTTTAGGAAAAAAAGAATAATTGCACATATTTCCCCCGAATGCTTCTTACACTGTTCTAGTAAGCCTGTTATCTAACTTTACTTTCTTCAACCCACTTTGTCAAGTGGAATATAAGTACACACTTCTACAAAATAATTTTGAATACCTGTCTCAACAGGCAATCTTTCAATCTCCAAGGAAAACTGATATCACCACCATTTAAAACAAAAACAAGGGGGGAGGAAGAAAAATCCCAAACCCACAAATCCCTAATCCCACATATTCAGGGACACTGAACCCATACCGCTTTGTCCAGCCTGGCAGAGGCCTGGCGTGTTTTCGAGGGTGTGCTCGGTTTATTTTGTTAACTTGCCCCAAGGTCAGACCTTGCCTAAATGGATCTACATGAATCATTCTTTCCGCCTGCTTTCCCAATCGGGATTATCGCTATGCTTAATTACGGTAATTAGTATTAGGTTTTCATTCCAGCATGTTCCACCATTATTGTCTCCTGAACCAGCACAAGCATTTATTCTTCTCTTTCAGTTATTAAGCAAAGCCTCGGTGATGGAAACACTTCAGCAGCAAATATATTTGTGACATATTTCTGTTAGTTCTTATCTGTAGCTCAGATTAACTGTTCTGTACCAGCACAGCTTCACACGTAACCATGCAGACCTCCTGCCCCTGAGTTTACAGGAATGATGAGAACAACAATAACTGACTAGCAAAAGTATTTCCTTCCATTTGAAAAAATCATTCCACTTGAAATACTATAACAAACATCACTATGCGACCAGCTGAAGGACAGCTTTTGTCACTCAGCTCTACACAGGCAGCAAACCCACCAAAAGTCAGCAAAAATCAGGTGGAGTCATAATTCTGGGATTCAGCAATCCAGAGTGGCTTCTTCAGTCCATCTGGGAGCTCTGAACAGAGAGTGTATAATTTCCATCTAATAAACTGTCAAATACAAAAGAATTATGTGAAACCAATAAAAAGCTTATGGAAAGCAAAGTGCAAAGCCCTGTTCCTTTTGCTGCTGTCTCTGATCCTTACCTTCTCCACCAACACTCATGGAGTTCCTGGGGTAACCAAACCTGTTACTCCCAGCCCCAGCTCTGGGGAGCCCCTTCTGCTCACCCATCCTGACCCACGCAAGAACAAACCTCACAGGCTTCCCTAGGTATCCCCACTGAGTGGGTTCTCTCTGCATTCACACAGGATCACACCATAGACTCAGATCTGCCCTGACAGAGTCAATAAAATCACTTTTACTGGAATTCCTTCCTCAGCAGAATTCTTTCTAGAGTATCCTAACCTTTAACAGGACACATCTCTGCTCAAATGCGAAAGATGCTTAAGTTTAAAAGTCAACCTTAACTCAAACAATACCTGGATAATGGATTGCAGACCAATTATTTCTCACCCTTCTTGTGTTACAGTTCTGAGCCAATGCTGAAAATTGCATTTTTGCTGCTCAACTAGAGACCAGTGGGCAAACCAATGTTGAAGCCAGCAGATAAAAGAAAAATTGTATTAAAATCTCATTTAAAAATACTGGAATCGGTACATTTGTCAGTTGTCTGTTAAGCCAAGTAATTTATCTATGATTTCAAAAGCAGCAAGTGCATAGATTAACAATGGCAGAGCTGGGCAGATGATGACATTGGCTGCTCCAGAAGCTGGACAAGCAAGTTCAAGTGATTAAATGCATTCAGCTCCTCTAGTTATGCTAATGACTGATTATCTTTTAATCCCAGGCAAGGGGTAGATCAACTGTGACCCTGCACAGAACCACAGCACTCACTGATGTGGTTACAAGCACAACACTGAGAACAGCTGAGTGAATTATTCCATTCCTGTTCCTGAGCCATGGGTGCTGGTCAAAAGGAATGCTGTCACTGGAGTAAGAGCCACTGAACCCCCTTTCCCATAGAGGGGCAAACACAGCACTCAGTATTAGCCTGCACAACCAAGGAAAAGCAGCTGTCTGCTACCAGATATTTAATCAAGCCTTAAAACCACTTTCCATCAAGTCATTAAGGCCAACTCAAAGGAGATTTTTTTAGACCATTCCCTAACCCTAAAAATATCCTTAGGAGGAATAATCATAAACGACGTGATGTCCTACACTTAGTGTTAGCTCACTGTAACAGTGGGTATAAAACAAACTGCATTTCCCCCCAAGAGCACAGCCTAGGGCAACAAATCCCTCCCCAGAACTGTGCTGGCAACACTAGTATCACCCTTCAGGGCTGCATGATCCCAAACTTGCCCAGTAAACTCCAGCCCTGCCCATCTGGGTCCTCCTGAATATACAAAAAGAAACGGGATAAAAGGGTAGCTATAGCACACCTAACTTTTCATATGACTGCATGAGAGAGATGCCCTAAGCACAAACTTCTGGATTTGCATTTATCTTTACTACTGAGGAATTCAACTCTCCACCTGGAACCCTGGCCTCTCCAGGGCAAAGCTCAGCATCAGCTGCTCAGCAGAGCAATCAGATCTTTACCCCTCGTCACTTAAGGCTGATCAAATCACAGAGGGAAGTGACCTGTTTTCAAGGAAAAAAAAGGCCATTGCTTAATGTCATGATCCTATCTGAGACAGCCGCAAGGAATGGGCTGAACATCATCAGCACCTGCACAGACACAGCCATCTCACAGGGACTAAAGGCCAAATTAAACCTTTGTGAGCAAGACAAGTCTCATCCCAAAGCAGGATGGGGTCATCATCATGTTCCATGCTACCAAATCCATATAATGTCAGTTATCTCTTGACAATACTACTACAAGACACTTTTGTGGGCCACCTTCACCTTTGCCCCCTGCCCCATGCTGGACACTTCTCTCTGCCCTGCATCACTGTGCCTCTTCCTCAGCTCAGCCTCGCAGCTTCTTCTACTATTTCCAACCTCCAGCACTCAGAGCTGAATGTGGGTGGCCTTGGATATATCAAATCCCAAACTTCAACCTGATTTCCCAACATAACCAGTCCAGGTGGGATGCTTGCAGAGATGTACAGCCCAAACACCTTGTGCCACATTCATCCTCGGGCCCCTTTGGGCCCAGAAGTGGAGTGCAGCAAGCCCACATCCCTCAGGCAGCCCAGCATACCCAGAGCATGTCAGCATTTTGGGTCCACAGCTGGATGTGGGATTCCAAGAGTGTGATCCTGCCTCTCAGCAGACTTTCTGCTTTTCCAAAGATGTTTGTAATTTAATGGCATTTTAGTATAAAACAAATAAAATTTAAAGTAAAGAAAAAAGGCACTTTGAAGGAAGCAGAAGTCAGCCAAAAGCCTCCACAATTAGCAACAGTCTCCCTCCTGCCGTGAGCCATCCCAGGATAGGGGGATGTAGGCTTCTTATTCCTGGGGACAGGAAACCCCCTTGCTCATGTTTCAAGCCAGAAAGAACAGATTTCCTGGACAATTACAGAATAAAAGGGAATATGGCACTACAACAGCCATGATGAGTCCTCTGCACAGTAGCAGGATCGCACAGACCCACCACCAAGCAAAGCCCAGGCTCCCCAGAGAGCCCTCCAGCAGCCCCTTCCTGCATCTCCATGGCCAGGAGCTGTAGCAGAAGATAATTCTTCCCCAGCTTTAACATTTTCAGGTACTATTTGCAAAGCACGCTATGTCTTTTCTTGTGTTTAGAGACTAGAGCCCAAGCAGAGCAAACTACATCTATTTTTACATCCTAGCAAGTTGTTTACCACTGTTCAGGAGCAGCTGCTAGACTATGGTACATCAGAGCATCACCCCACTCTTCAGAGGGAGTAGATTTTAAAAAGCATCCAATTTAAAAGGCTGCCAAATGGAATAATACCCTACATCTGCTTCTTGTGTTACAACTTGTGATCCACAAGAAGACTGGCCTAATGAGAATCGTCCTCCTCACACCTCCCAGGTTTGCTGAATCAAACAAGAAATTTGGCAAGCCACCTGTCTAGGCAGAAGCAGACTTAGGTTTTTCTTGTTTAATATTAAACCAGTTATTTTTTTCAAAGTAACAGGAAAACAGGCTCCCTCCACTAAGTTCAGATGTTCACTTCCACAACAGGAACATTTCTACAATTGCTGGGAAGTGATTTGTGATACATCCTCTGTTACCAGAGGAGAAATAAAACTCCTCACGCCCAGAAGGTTCAAGCTGAGCCCCAAAAGCCGAGTGTCCCCTCTCACAGCACAGCCCCGCAGCTGCGTGTGGACACCCGCCCCCCCTCCCGCTGCACAGCCAGCCCCACCAGCTGCCGCTCCCCGCACCACCCTGGCCTTCTCTCTCCTCCAGTTACTCCTCCAAAACAGCCCTCACTGGAGCACTTGGAAAGGGACAGTCCAAAGTAAAAACAGAGACAAAGCCGTGCAATAGACACGTTTGAACTCAAAGACAAACTAAATCTCCTTAAAACATGCTCTCTTCCATAATTATTTCTTTGAAACTCAGGGTATGTGTTTTCTCTTTTTCATCCCAGCTTTGGCACGTGAATGAAAAGATGGCAAACAGCTTGCGTACGTTACAACAGTATTTTTAAGTTATAGTTGCTTTCAAATGCACTCAGTGTTTGTTCCAGAACTTCAGCAGCAGCTGCCCAGGGGAGCTCAGCAATCGTATACAGCCTGACACGCTGGAAAGCAAAGCAGCATCCAGCCCTTTCCTGGGGCAGCCCAACGATGAAGGAAACACTAGTGCCCACGGGAATGTGCCCAGCTCATCCATCACATAGTCCATCACACCACCTCACTGCACTCCTTCCTGCACGAGGAATGGTTTGTTTTCACATATATCTACACACAAAGCCTATTTTAAGCTATCTGCGGTGTCTTAGCAAAGAATTTTCCAGAATACATACTTGTGAGGTCAAACACAAGTGTGAGTACACTTACACAGTAATTATTACCAGCCGACAGAGACCCCAGAACACTGCAGCCTGCATGAAGAAACTTCTTGCTGACTTAACTCATGCCTTCTTTAAAAACCCCAACAGCCTGTGAACTCAGTCCAGGGCATGAATCCAAACTCTATGAACACTAAAAGCTTTGAAAGCAGATCCTTATGAATTAACATCCAAAAAAATAAAGCATGGAAAATGCTGTAACACTGGGAAAAGCAGCTGAAACAGAGCAAAGCTCAGAGGAAAGCACTTATTTGAGTGTATTCGGTGTATATAGAATAATCTGGAGTTCAAAAGAATCCAAGAGCTGCTACCCGCTGGCCCCGGGTACAGGCCGCCCGACTCCGGGTACCACCCCCCCCGCCGCCCATCACCTGAGGCCGGCCCCCGCTCCGCTCCCCTCTCCGCTCAGCTCCCCCTCCGAGCTCACCCTGGAGATGGTCAGCGGGGCGCTGAAATCTTTACCGCCCACCAAACGAAAACCCCACGGCGAAGGACCACGCAGGACCACCGAATGGGACATAGCGGCGGTGGGACGCTCCCTGCCCGCGGGCGGCACCGGCACCAGCTCCAGCTCCAGCTCCCACTCGCGCTCACCGGCCGCGACTCCTGAACGCCAGGACAGACCGATCCCGCCTCCCGGAACGCCCCGCCCACAGGGCGCGTCGGAGAGGAGGGATAGACCCATCCCCGCCGTCGCTGGGGGAGCTTTAGCACGGATCTCCCTCTAAATCGTTTTATAAGTGGGGTTCGGAGCGACTACTCGCAGTGGTAAAGTTGTAGTACTTTACTAGTAGTAAAGCATACGTTTGGTATGTGCTCAAAGCCCCCCTCACTGCAGTTTCATCCTGTGCAGTGGAAGGAAAATAATGCAATAGATCAGTAAACCTTTGGTTGTGACTGTTTTATTAATTACAATAAGTCTCTTGAAGGAGAAAAAAGTTCAAGAAAATAACCATATTTGGTTTAAAGCAGTTTGTGAGTCCTTCATGGTCATCACTTGGGCAAAAGATAAACATCCAAGAAAACAAGCACAGAATCACAGAATGGTTTTGTTTGGGACGGACCTGAAATGTCATCTCATTCCAACCCCCTCTTATGGGCAGGGAGACCTTCCACAAGACCAGGTTGATCCAAGCTCTATCAAACCTGGCCTTGAACACTTCCACCGATGGGGCAGCCACAGCTTCTCTGGGCACCCTGTGCCAGGGCCTCACCACCCTCACAGGGAGGAATTTCTTCCCAATATCCAGTCTACCTCTGCCCTCTGTCAGTTTGAAGCCATTCCCCCTGTTCTGCCTCTCCAGGCCCATGCTCCAAGTCCCTCTCCAGCTCTCTTGGAGCCCCTTTAAGCACTGGAAGAGGCTCTAAGTAGTCCCCAGAGCCTTCTCTTCTCCAAGCTGAACACTCACAGGTCTCTCAGTCTGTCCCCACAGCAGAGGTACTCCAGCCCTCTGAGCATCTTCATGGCCACTGCACCCCAACATCACTGTGTCCTTGCAGGGGTCTCTGGAGCAGCAGAGGATCTCAGTTTCTTGGTGGTACAGCTGAATCAGTGACTGTTGGAGCACCATGGAGATGTCCATCCTGCCAGTGGTGTTTAAAGGGATGGTTTGCAGGCACAGAGCAGTGGGTTGGAGGTGGGATGAGTGGTCAGCAGAGCTGCTCAGCATGTCCCCCAGAAGCTGAGAAAAAAATCTCAAAATGTCTGTAAAATTTCCTTTTCTTCCTGAAAAGGGCCCTCTTGAAAAAAAGGACTGGAATATCCCACTTGAAAAAAAGGACCTAACAAAGGATTCATTGTTTTAAAACTCCAGTTTCATTGAGTACCTTCTCGCTGCCTGGTTTCTGCAAGTTTGATTTATGTGCCACTTGCTGTGAAGTCTCTTTGCTTGTGACACGGGAAGGGTTTGTGTGACTGGCTTATTGCTGTGCCCATTTACTGGGCTTTGGTCTGGGACAGGGATGTGAGCTGTGACTTTTAAATAGGCTCCTGAGCTGTCCTGCAGCTTTGGGATTTAGCAGCATGGGTACAGTCAACATGCTGTGTCACGAACCTGAAACACAATAAATTTGGTTTGCTTTGCTAGAAAGGTGCCTGCAGAGGAGAAGTCCAGCTGCAGCCAATACCAGCACAGCTTTCCCTTACTCTTTGTTCCTCATAAGTGCCTGGCTCCACCAAGACAGGCTACACAGGCTGACTTTTGTCTGGATGATGAATCATACCTCCTCATTCCTGCATGATGTCACCCAGCTTGCAGAAGCCTGGGAGTGGGCTGGTCTGAGGTTTCCTTGCTTGTGTTAGAAAATCCACCCGGCCAAACAGCAAAATTCCTCTCGCAGAAAGCTGGAGGACTGGCTGATGTCTCACCTCTCCTGCTTTCGCTGTTCAGTGATGAAGAGGATTCCCTGAAGGACAGAGTTAAAGGTGTGCACAAAAGCAGTATGTCAGCATTGGCATCCCCTTCCTCTTGGGAGGGAAAAGGCAAAATTCTTTCTGTGAAAGGCACTAAGTTTACTGTAAAGTAGCAACAATAAACCAGAGAGATGGAAAAAGAAAAGAAAAAAAACTAAACCTGCACTTCTGTGGAGTCAAACATTTCCTACTGCCATTCACTGGAGCTCCGTTCTTTGGGTGGGTTCTGAACTGCACCCTGCTGTGCAGCAAAGCCTCCAGGGTTTGAAGTATTTTGCTCTATTTGCCTCTATTAGAGTATTCATTTCAAAAGCAGACAGGAAACTGCTGGCTCTGAGGCGATTTCTCTTCGAGGCTTTTTGAATTCTCAGCCCAGATACCCCTCATAGAACTGACGGCTCATCTAAAACTTAACCCAAGCAAAACAATATTAGCCAAATTGGTATAAATTAGTGGGTGTGCTTATTCCAAATGAGACTATATTCCAGAATACACTATGCTGTGTGAAGTGGAGGCAGTTTTACCCTGAATAAAACTATCTGCATTTGAGTTGCTCCTGATGGAAAGTGTTCACATACAGAGCAGCCCTCAGGATTCAGAACTGTATCAGGAACTAATTTTGCACCCTCTGTCATAGATGTTTTTCCCTAGGATGCAGGGAATGAGAACATTAGCTAAAGAGGTCCACAGTTCACAGGTGCCCCACACACCTTCTCACATATGCTTTCTTTGAGCAAAGCAAACATAACTGCAGTCTACAAAGGACCCAGTCAGCTCTCACTTCGACCTCCTAAAGTGGGCTCATAAATTTCTGGTTTTGTCTTTGATAGAATCACAGAATCACAGAATGGCTTAGGTTGGATGAGACCTTAAAGATCAACTTATTCCAACCCTCATTGGCAGGGACACATTCCTCTAGAACAGATTGCTCAGTGAGAATTTTTCAATTCTACTTTAAGTCATTTCCAAAAACTAATTGAAATTCTACTTCTGGCTGAGAAGTTAACAGGACCAACAGCAGCTGAACCTTGCTGTGGGAGCAAGCCTTGACATCCAGCTGAAATAAGTATTGCCAACATGCTCATTCTTCAGTTGAGTGCTGAAACCATATAGCAAGCTCTAAGACCACACATTATTCAAAGAGAGGTCAAACATGTTCACAAATTCAATCTCATCACTCCATTCACTTTATCTTTCCCCTCCCTGATATTTCCCTTGGTGTTTGTTTCCAGTATTTTTCCACCTCAAAGCCTTATCACTTCTTTGTTTCTTTTTTTGAATATTCCATTCTGGTTCTATCTTGCCAGTGGTGACACTCTCAGTTTCCTTCCTTTGTTATCACAGACCAACTGGGTAAACTATGGATCTTTGTGTCCCATTTTGAATGAACATTCATGTTTTCCATCTGCCACCCTCCCAATATCTAGCAGAGGTCTGTGTTTATCTGAGAGTCCCGATAATGACCCTTCAATGCTTTTTTTTTGAACATCTGTCCATATGAGAGTGATTCAAAGCCTTATTATGGCTTTATGGTTCTTCTCCAGGTCGGGAGATTTTCTTGCTTGTACAAATTGTCATCAGGGCTCTGGCTGTTTCTGCTTAGAGCCATTTCAGTGGCTGAAGTTAGTCTCAATTTCAATTTCCATTGTCTGAATGAGTCCTTTCTGGTGCCTTCCTATCCCAAGAGGATTCATATACAACAGATTCTCAAGGGTTCCAGTTTATTCTTTTACTTAATAATTAAAAAAAAAAATCCAAAACCTCAACATCCTGTGAACAGTTAAATTTGAAACTCATTATTTGAATCAAGTACAGGCAAATCTCAACCCTATGGCAGCTTTAGCTGTACGTTTCCAAAGGATTAGTTAATTGATATGCTTTGCAGGATCTCTCAGATCTGGGTTATTATTTTGGCTTTTGAAAGTTCCTTGGCACTTGCCCAAGTGTTGGGAACTGTCATTCTGAATTCTGTTTAATTCATTTGTTTATCTAAATAATTTCTAAGAAGTTTGTCTCATAGATCTAAGCATCCCACAGAGAAAAATCCAGCTGTGATAGAAACCATTAGGATAATGAAAGAAATCTCATTCCTCCAGTAGAATTTCTTCTCTGTAATCACCTTCAAGTGGAGAGGCCAGCTGTTTCCCAAGGCTTTGGAGCTTTAAGGGATTACTACAGAGAAAAACTCAGAGAGAATAGGTTTAGATTAGATGTTAGGAAGAAATTCTTCCCTGTGAGGGTGGTGAGGCCCCGACACAGGTTGCCCAGTGAAGCTGTGGCTGCCGCATCCCTGCAAGTGTTCAAGACCAGGTTGGACATGGCTTGAAGCAACCTGGTCTAGTGGAAGGTGTCCCTGCCCATGGCAGGGTGTTGAATCAAGGTGATCTTAAAGGTCTCTTCTGACCCAAAACATTCTGTGAGTCTATGAAAACTAAGGAGCTTCGTTGTTCACGGTCAGATTCATCGTTGATTTGCAACACTGTGCAGCAGGAGCAGATTCACAAAAAGGACAAAGGTAAATCCTTTGCCTTTGTAAGATGTGTTCAGAGGGTAAAACATAGCAGGGCCTGACACAAAATGCAGTTTATTCTCCTATTTTGGCAAATATTAATGAGACAATATTTACATGCTATTCTAAATCTTGCTCATCAGGCTACCAGTCATCTGCCAGAACTTCATACACTGGGGTTTTGCAACCCACTAAGCAGCAAGGATAAGTCCCTACCTCCCAAACACTGCAGGCTAAACACAAGACAAGAGCTGTGGATGGATTTCCTAAGAGGAACACCAGGAAGAATGACACAGCATGGCCAGCTCACATTGGAGCTCAGTAGCAGCCTGTCCTTGATAACGGCAGCTCCACAGAAGGCTGTGGACAAGGACAAAGCTCACATCAGGGCTCACAGAAAGGTCACAACACATTCAAAATGTTATAAACAAAACACTTTTTTTTTTTTAATATATATATTTCCTTCTTACCAATTTTGCTGAAAAATGAATTGGTTTCATGGTCACCCTATTCTGAGTCTCACTTTCCATCTCAGAAGTAAGAGAAAACAGGTTAGCAAGTGCCTGTTAGGTCACATCTGACCTTACTCACCTTACTCCCCAGACTGAGACTAATGCCATGATGAGCCAGGCAGCACAGAGCAGGCAGGTGGGAACTGTCCTGCTGCCCTGCCACACTCACTGCTGCCTCACTGAAGCAGATCCTCAGACTTTTTCACTTCACCTGTGTAGCTGCAAGCCCAGAATATATGGGCCAGATGGAAGAAGCTGGTCTGTTTGCTTGGAAAGGGCATGATGTCCTCCCAGCAGGTTCAGCTGCTGCTGACGTGGGCAGGATTAACCCCAGCTCTCGCCCTGTGCAAGCTGTAACCTTTTCACAGCCATGCCACTGTGACCAATGAGCGGCAGTTGAGAAAATAAAAGGAAATATTGACATAATATTGTAAGCTGTGATCTGCTTTTTCTGCAAGGCTAATTGTTCCCATTATGGGATTAAACTGATTGATTTCCCATCAGAAACAGTGCCTGTAAGAACAAAGTCAAAACCTCTGGTCTAATGTGAGTTACTTCACTGAGCAGCTAAACAGTGAGATTTCTCTCTTGTGAAATCATGACAGATGTCAGCTGTTGGTATATTCTGCAAACAAATTTGGCACATTTTTATTTCACACAGTAGAATCCAAGCAATTGTATCTATTCAGCAGAGGGGCTCCCCAGACCTTCTTGGGGATTTCAGCATTTATCACCCTCGCTCTTGACTCTGTTTACAGTGATGCTTCCTTTTTTGGGTGTTGTGTGGCTCCAGAATGCAGACAACTGGAGAGAATTAAGCTGAATGTTCCCAATTTATGCAGGTCAAGGAGAGTTTGCCTTTTATTGTTCAGAGGTAATTACAGCAAACTAACTCTTTTTGAAAGGCTGAGTTCCACAGATGCTGGCATTAAGATTCAGTGATCACAAAGGTTCCTGTAGTTGGGTTTCGCAGAAGTTTTCCTATTCATTTCAGCCTTAAACTGATAGGGACAGAGGAACAAAGAGTACACTAAGAAATAGGGGCTAAGTTGTGTGATATCTTATCCCACAATGTTCTTCCTGGTTTCATTTAGTCCAATCCATCAGCTGCTGTCTCACCCCATGTAAAGCATTCCCGCTGTGCTGGGGGTGTTCCGTAGGCTACATGGGGAGAATCCAGAGTGATCAGTCCTCATTTAGTGTAAGAAGCTGTACTCTGCAAAGTGTAAACTGCATGGCAAGGGCAAAGCAATGCTGGTAGAACAGCTTAGGGTGTGAGAACAGGAGGTGAGGCACATGGCTCATCTCAGCTCCTGGAGCAGATGCTTTCTCCTTCCATTCAGGCTGTTCTTCATCATGTCCAGGATTTTTGCAGAAGTGTCTATAGAGGCCCAAAGCATCTCCTCACACCACAGGCTCTACTCACTAATGCAGAGTCATTTCTTAGGGTCTGAAGGGAACATCCCCTAGAGGGACATGGAAAATGCAGTGCTTAATTGGGGATGTTTATCCTGGAGGAGAGTTTAACAGTTTGAACTCTCCCAATTTCTTAAGTTCATCAGTTCATCAGAGAAGGATTTCCAAGAATCTTTTGAAAACTGTTGTGCTTGGACTTTGAAGTGAAATGCTATGAGGTGCTCACACTGGACAGAAGATTAAGCATTCATCATCCACAAGCAAGAAATGAAAAAACTCAGTAATACAAAATGAAGAAACTCCTTCCTGACATTATAGGCTTTAGCTTACTCATTATTTTTTTGGTTACTGTAAAGAAACAAATAGACTAAGCTTTCATATCACTACTAGGGCTTGCAGGCCAGAATTAGGATGCTTTGGTGTCCAAATCCTGCCGTTTCTGGGAGAGAATCTCCTGGGCACCGAGTGAGACCAAAAGCAGGCAAATAACATGCAAATAGAATTTTAAGGATTACTATAAAAATTCAAGATTGGTCTTCTGAATTACTATGTCTTGTCTTAGTTCTCTCTTAATATTCCCAAAGTTTGCACTTGTACACCCAGATTGCACAAATATAGCAACACAAATTCAAAACCCTGAACACAGGCAGTGACTCTATTGAATAGGCAAAAAAAAAAAAAAACAACTCGTCAAAGAAATTGCCAATATTTGTGTTCTAGCACATAAGCAGGAATTCATAAAAGCTTGCAGGAATGTAACATATCAAACCAGCCAAATTCTGCTTCTTTTGTTTCCTTTTCTGCCTTTGCAGTGACTGTTGCTGCAACACCATCCATCACTGGTCCTTTCATCTGTCAGGCCCTCCAGCCGCCCACCCCACAGCTCCATACCTGTTCCCCGAGGTCTGAGCTGTCTGGATTTCCCTCATGTTTGTTGTTTCAAGTGTAGATGCTCATCCTTTGCAGCTGGAGCTGTGTGAGAAATGAAGGGGTCCCCTCTGGTTCCACAGCTCCCCTCCTATACCTGCTCGGCCAGTTGCATGAATAGGTTTCAGTCAAGAGAGATTAGATTTGACAGGTTTTGTCACAGGGCATTCGTGCTGGGGATTGAAATGATGGTTAAATGGACACAGTCTAGGCTGAGACTGAGAGCATGCTGGCTGCAGTCAGAGGACAACAGGCATCAACATCCCTCTTCAGAGAAGTTCAAGCACATCTTTCCTCTGTTATTATTAGGTTCTCAACACATTAATTTTGTGGCTGATCAGCTGCAGGCTCCTGCCACTGAAGATGATCCTCTGCTCTCTCCAGAACATTGCCCCAGAATATCTTCTGGAACATATTCCTTGAAGAAACTGATGCTGCACAAATAGTAATTTAATTTTCTTTTTCCCCTCATTCCAAGCATCCAGTTACTGAATCATGGAAAAGTTGAGCCTGCAACAAACCCTTAAAGTGTTTTGAAGGATTTTTCATTACTCAGAGAAATAGGTCTGATATTCACTTGAGTGAAAGGAAATGGAGAGAACAAAATAGGTTACTCAGAAACTGCCTTGGCTGGGCCGAAGCTCTGTTTTCGGCTCCATCTGGGCAACTCATTTAGGCTGAGAGAGCTGTGTCTCATGATTTGGACTAGAATTTGCCCCTGGAGCTTAAATAACCTGAACGATATTTAAGAACCTGCAAGGCTGTTTGGTGATATTGCACAAAACCTTATCTAGCAGGATCAAATATTTTGATCCAAGATTCAGTGATGTCAATAGAAAAGATCCCACCAGTGATGGTGGGAATGGTGATTCAATGAGCAGCTTGGCCTTATCCCAAGTTTCCAGTGGGCATTAGGATAACCAGGGATTCCACCTAAAAAAAGGGTCAGATCTCACTGTTTCTTTTTTAACACATGTGGCCCCTTTTGTTCTTCAGCCTTTTTCTGCTTTTCTTAGGAAAGTGTATGACCTGAGTATGAAATAAATGCCTTATGTCTGACAAAATAATAAAAATCACTTAAAATCTGAGGAGCATGAAAGCAAATGTTATTAACATTGAACTGTTTATCTGCTTCAACCACAGTATTACATGATGGTAATGAATATATGACCGTACTTTAATTTATTATTAAGAAAATAGCTCCCATCTACATCTCTAACCAAGGCATTTAAAAGTCTTCTGCAAACATCCCCAAATTTGTTCTCGCACACAGAACAAATGATGTTACACAAATATATAAGACTGTGGCATCAAATGGTTAACCAGTTCCGAGACAAACAGTCATGCTAGAAATTGTACTCAATCTCCTAGATCACTCTCCTGTGGTTTAAGCAAAAGATGGATGGGTCTGAAAAACCCACAAGGAACTGAGGGTCCTCTTCTGTCCCATCCATTTTCCTGAAGTCCATCTGGATACACCACCAGTTAGCAGAAGGAGCTAATGATGTTCCACCAAAGATACTCCATCTGTTAAAGATACCACACAAAATAGCACTTGGTTGCAAAGAATAGGATATTTTATAAATGTTTAGGCAGCAGGCTGAAGTGTCACAAGATCAAACAGAACCTAGCAATTCTGATGCTCATAAAATGGCAGGAAGGGTGACTCATTCAGCTTTTTTAATTTTTTCATGACTCTTTGAAGATTTAATATGGTTTGGGGTTTTTTTTAGTTGGCTTTAAATCTTCACAGTGCTCTAAAGCTCAATATTTATTCTCAGCAACCCCAACATCGATTTGTGGATGGTTCTGCTGAGCTTAGCCAGAAGGTGCCCTGCTGTGCAACCCTGTGCCATGGCCCCAGCTTGCCTGTTCCCAGGAAAACCTCGCCTAGCCCAGAATCCATAATTTTTCTTTAGTTCACCCCAAAACCATTCACTGCTTCCTTCAATATCTTCATTTCAGCACTGCCTTTAAAACCATCAGTGTCACTATCTAGGAAGAAAGAATACAAATACTCGGCACAGGTGGACATTTACTTTTCTGTTTTCATGGATGTGGAGTCAGTTGTGCCTGTTCAGAATGTCTCAGGAGAAGTATGAATGGTTTAAACATGTGTTCAAGGAAGAGTTTTAGTTTATGAGTCCCCAGGTATTATTCCAAATTATGCTTTTGTAGAATTTCTCAAATAGGTGTACTATTGTTCTTCTAAATGAGACTGAAAAAATAATTGAGGACAGAAGGAATATTCTTCAGAGCACACTTTGCAGAGGAAGTGAAATTCCTGAGTTAGTGCCAGAGGCAGCCCAGCATGGCTCCAGCCCCTCACCTGCCAGCTCCCCAGGAAGCCACAGGCTGGCCATGCTGCAGCCACACAAATCATCCCAAGACAGGGTCAGTTTAGATTAGATATTAGGAAGAAATTCTTCCCAGTGAGGGTGCTGAGGCCCTGGCACAAGTTGCCCAAAGAAGCTGCAGGTGCCCCATCCCCGAAAGTGTTCCAGGCCAGGTTGGATGGGGCCTGGAGTAAGCTGGTCGGGTAGAAACTGTCCCTGCATTGGCAGGGGGTTGGACTAGATAAGCTTAAAAGGTGCTTCCAACCCCAAATATTCCATGATTCTATGAGGGAGAGAGGTCTAGTGCTCTTGAAATGCTACAGAAAGTTCTAGTATCTTGGTGGTTCATAAACTGAAGCTGGGATGGAGCAAGCACATAGCTGAATTAACAGCAGAGAGGTTTCTCTGCATCCTGCAGTCACTGGGCATCAACCGCTGATGACTCACTTGGAAATGATTTGTTGGCAGCTTGTCCCCCGCCAGCACTCAGCCTCCATCCCACCACTCCCACTGACCCCCTGGCTGCACACACCATATCCATGCTCTCGGGCAGGGAGGAAATCCAGCTGACAACAATAGATACCACAGGAAAAAATCCCCAAGAGTTTCTGCTCCTGTGAGGGATTTGACAATGGAAATAGGGGAAGTCCCTTAGCTGGACTTGGCAAAAAAAAATTTGGACAGTGCCATGAGGAAAATTTTCTTCACTGAGTGAGTGATCCAGCTTATTAGGTCTTTTCTGTATTTCTGTGACTATGAAGACAGAATTAATGAGTAAGAGGCCCTTACAGCTGGTGTCCAACTCAACAGTTACAACATGCTGAGGGAAGCACACTTTTTCTTTCCTTTTGAACAACCAAATGGTATGGTATTTTTAGCCCCACAGAGAGTTTACTTCTCTATAATGATACAAGGTTCTCGTTAGCTCACCAGATTTGGTCACCCACTGTAAAAAGCTAAAAACAGACAAAATTGAACACCCCATCATGTCTGAGCCTCAGCTCAAGGCAGGATGTCAGGAAGAGACTTTTGGCTGCTGAATCAATCACAGCCAAGTGGAGGAGAAGGCAGGACACAGAACCCAAACAAACCACAAAGCCTGATTCTGGTTTAAACCGAACTCCTCCTAATGTATCTCTGTTTATGGAATTGTTTGATGTTAGACAGAATATTAAGCTACTTTATGGCTACTTTATTTGAGAAGAAA
Organism: Rhipidura dahli; assembly: GCA_013399225.1. NCBI lineage: Eukaryota > Metazoa > Chordata > Aves > Passeriformes > Rhipiduridae > Rhipidura > Rhipidura dahli. The sequence goes on from VXAC01004212.1 coordinate 164,676, forward strand.
TATGTGATGACCTAAATCCACAAATTATACCCAGGTGGCAAACTTATTATTTGTGTTTCTAGAAGCCTTTTTCCTATAATCCTCCTCATCGGCAGCTGATTGGCAAGGCTGGATCCCTGGCTGGTGTCAACCTGTGTAGTTGTGTCCGGTGTATTCATCTCTGTTGATTTGTGCCAGCTAACAATTTGTCCCATGTATTTTCATGCTCTAGTGTTGGATGGGGAGGGCTTGGAGCAACCTGGTTTAGTGGAAGATGTCCCTGCTTATGGCAGGGTGTTGGAATGAGATAAGCTTTAATATTCCTTCCCACCCAAACCATTCCATGGCTCTGTGATTCTTTGTAGCTAGAAACCTAGAAATCTCCCCTTCTCCCAGCTCCCACTGCCAGCATTGTGTAACTCCGCTATAAAGTGTTATCAGGAAGGTTTTTACTGTCTCCTGTTTTTTCATCTCATAGGCAACCAAATCACATTCACCTAAAGCTTTCTATGCAAGAAATGAAAGTAATTTCCTTTGAACATTCATTTGAGGTGTGTTAGTTTACAAAAAAATCTAGCTCTTTTCCATCGCCCTTCCCAGGCACTTCCTTTGCATTCCTGGCTGGTGTGTCAGTAGAAAATGCAGGTGCCTCAACCTTTGGCTGCTGGCACCCATCACCATGGGAGAACAAAAGTGTGAAGTTGTGTGTCTAGGATAGGCAGCCCAATGGCTTTCTAAATCTTCCCAGCATGGAAAGCTTGAGGCTTCTAATTATAGATGCTAAGCACTCTTAAAAAAAAATTAATGGTTTCCTATTGATATATAAAACATAAAGGGTCAATTCCTGATGTGCTGTCACCCTGGGGACCTAACAAATGGCTGCTGTGCCCTTTAATGCATGGGGACACTTCCAGGGTGCTTTGTTTAAAACTTGGGTTTTCCTTTTTGGACACATGGTGTCTCCTCTGCTGTCCCACTCAATAAAAGCAACAGGACATTTTAGGTGGATGTTCACAGACAGGCACAAGTTCCAGGTAATACATACTGCAAAGATGCCTCCATATAATTTTGCGGTGTAGAATAGACCCTCCTGGCCCATTGGAAGTGCCTGAGAATTAAGTTTCTGAGTGAGGCTGGAGCCTAAATGGGATTTACTTTTGCTGAATGCTCTGAGGGGCCCCTAAAGACTTTGTATTGGCTCCAATCCAACCCACGTGATTATTCCCGTCAGTGTGGCTTTCAGAGCAGGCCAGGAGCAGTAATGGATTGCTTGCGATATTTCCCAGGCATTTGCTTTATAGTCAGTGAAGACAAAGTGTATTTGCTTTCTAATGAATCAGGGATGTTTTTCAGCATAATGAAGTTCCTGCCCTTGTTTTGCTATTTGTAGCCCAGCATTACGTGACATATAAAACCACCCCATTTGTTTTGCATCGTCTGGAAGTAAATTCCCCCATAAGACCACCACTGAGCAGATACTATCGTGGAGGCCAGCCCTGCTCCCACATTCCTGTCTCCCTGGACCCCCAGCCCTGGTCTATCTCGCTGCAGGCCTCTTAGTAACTGTGTGATGCTGGGTGCATTCACACAGCGTCCACCCTGTGCAGGCACAGCACACACTTCCTGGCATAGTGTAATGGTGTGTCACGTACAGGCACCAAGCCCCAGTTCTGTCAGGAATGTGTCACTCTCATGCCTCAGGACATATTTAGTCCTTATTTCCATGGGTATTTTTCAGCCAGATATGCCCCATGCTCCATCCCACAGTACAGCTGGATGTGTAAATGCTTTTAAAATTTCTGGGTGAGTGCAAATGCATGTGCTTTGTTGAGACGAGTGCTTTATCTCATCCAGAAGTAAAACACAACTATGTCATAAACTGTGGTCAAAATAAATAATAAATCATATGGTGAATAAAATCATATGGTGGATGAGAGTGGGATATTTTGGTTTGGGGCTTTTAGTGTAAGGAGATTTTTTTGTGGTAATAGTTCCTGTTTCTATGGCTGAGAGAGTCAGGGCTGTTCAGCTTGGAGAGGAAGAGGCTCTAGGGAAACTCATTGCAGCCTTATAGTACTTAAAGGATGTTCATTAAAAAGAGGTAGAGTGACATTTTACAGAGGCAGATAGTGATAGAACAAGAGGAAAGGGTTTGAAATAAAAGAAGAGAGTTTTAGATTCGACATTAGGAAGAAATTCTTCCCTGTGAGAATGGTGCGGCACTGGCACAGGTTGCCCAGAAAAGTTGTGGCTTCCCAGTTGCTGGAACTATTCAAGGACAGTTGGGTGGTGCTTAGAGCAACCTGCCTGTGGCAAGGAATTGGAACTATACGATCTTTAATATCCCTTCCACCCCAAACTATTCTATGATTCAACGATTGTCCATCTGTGGGGCTAATGGTGGGGTGTTTTGTCACTGGGGCAGCTCTCTGGACCCTGGTGTGTCCTTTTGAGCCAGCTGCAGTCCTGGCTTGTCTTCCTGCCCTCCTGGGAGTAATTCAGGACAGATGACAGACCTGGCCCCAGGCAGGAACTGGTATGTCCCCCTTCCTGGTGAGTCTGGCTGGGGCCAACAGATAGAGACTGGAAAATTTATTATGAGATGGAGAGAAGGAAGAATTGTTTTCCAGCTATCAAAGCTGAGATGTGTAGAAATGGAGTGACCTGAGAGACACCTTTGGCGACAAAAGCATGGTCCATGTCTTTCAAATTGCAATCCCGTGAATTCATACAAACCCATCCTTCCTGCTCCCTGCATCCAGTGGTAGTGGTGCCTTGGGGAGCCAGCGCCACTTTGGGAGGAGCAGCAGGACTCAGCCCAGAGGGAATGTGCCTGGAGAGGTTGGCAGCTCCTCTCAGTGCTCCCTGATTTTCCAGTTGGGTATCTCCAAATCACATAGAGAATCAAGCATGCTGCAATGGATGTTTTCCACACAAAGCCTGCTTGTCAGAACTTACAGCCTGTGCAGGGTCTCCATTTCCTTCAGTGTCTGGAAGTCACATTAGGAGCACCTGCTTCTCTTCATGGACAATGACTAACACACAGTCCTACATTTCTGCTGTGTTTAATGAAGGGATTACTCCCTAAAGGACTCAGTACAAAATTCTGGTGTTGTTAAAGTCGTGCCAACATTTTACTTACAAATCTTTGGTTCCCATCGAAGTTAGTGGAAAGATGGCTTTTAACTTGCTCAGGCTGTGCTGGGGCCCTAAATTGAGTTCACTTCAGGATAACCCTGAGGAAACCTTTTGTTAAATGTGGAAAGAATCATATATTCCACTTGCTGTGATTGCTAAGGAAAAAATATAAGGGTTTTTTATTTTTTAGCTTTAGGCTTTTTGCTTTATTGCTCTAGGACCAGGTGCTTACAAATGTATATATGCTGGTCTACATTACTGGTATAGTGCTACTATTAATAACAACCTGACCAGAAAAAAGAATCTGATTCCATTAAGAAATGTGTTACGCAACTTTCAGTGTATTGTATCTTGGGTTGAACCCGACCAATCTGGATTAATTTGTGTTTGACTACTAAATCTACAGTTGTAATTGAATTCGGGGCAACAGCAGTTCTACAGAATCTAAGTTTCTAATAAATTCATGTAAATGTTTCATTTAAATGAATGGATCTTCAGCTTGGACATATTTTTTTTACTTTTGTAATAGACTCAAAGGATCACAAGGATTTGTTCTTTATTTATTCCTTGAGCCTAACCATCAAAATTTTTGCCTTTTTTGTGTGTGGCTATAGCCAAAAGGGATGTTATAAATCTCAGACTGCAGCATTTTGGGTATCAGACGCTGTTTTTACAGCAGAAGACAAGTTCAGGTTGCCATTGGAGTTGTTTATTAGGAATCCTGTTACTTAAATGCTGAAGATACGCTTTGTGTTTACATCACTTGGTTGTACTGGGCTGTGCTCATCCTGGCTGAACAGAGTTTATTTTCTGCTGCTGCCCTCCCCTTCCAGCTGCTTGCCTTGCTGTGTCCCAGCATGAACTACATGAAGGCTTTTTAGCCAGAATCCCCAAATTCCTGTCACCACCTTCACGGTGGTGGCAGCTGTAAGTAGCCCTGGCCTGGAAGAACAACACCAAGAGGCTGGAGCCAGCAGTGCCGACCTTGGCTGCTGAATCCTGGGGAGCAGTGCAGGGGGCAGCTCCTTCACTACCCTTCCCTGTGGCTGGAAAGTGCCCGTGGAATTAGTCACTGACATGGCCCCTGTGAGCAGCTCACTCAGCCTCTTTGCTTGCTTTAGTCTGGAGAGTACCTCAGTTAATAATGCTTTGCCAATTTGTCTCAGCTCACTGCTGGCCCCATGCAGTGACTCACTGCTAATTATTTCTTTGAGGAAATCAGAGGTGGTTCTTAAATGTGGATTTTTACTGGCACAGAAAACACACGAGTCTGGACTTCTTTTCACCCAGGACCCCAGACATTGCAGACAGGACAGGCCCAGACAGGGACCCTGATCAAGGAGAGTGTCCGTCTGCATGGAAAACAAACAAGTTCCTAAAAGGAGCCCAGTGGGTGCACCAGTGGTGACAGGACAGGTTGGGGAGGGCAGAGGTGCAGGGGGCCCCAGCTGCTTACCATGAAAGAGCAGGGAACAGGTCCTCACTTGTCACCACTTCATCCCAGGGTTATCATCCTTGTCAAAGGGAGTTTCCTGGCTCTGCTGCAAACATCCCCTTGTACAAACAGCTCCACACAGTCAGGCTTCTCTGTGTTGTGCCAAGTGCCAGGTGGTTGTGTAGGGGCTGAGGTAGGTCACAGCCCTTTGCCCTGCCTCCGCCTCCCTCTCTCTGTGGGACACATGGCCTCCTCCTGACAGAGTCAAAGAATTATTTGAGTTGGAAGGGACCTTAATGACCATCTCAATCCAACCCCCCCTGCCATGGACAGGGACACCTTCTACTAGACACCAGGTTTCTCCAAGCCCTGTCAAACCTGGCTTAGAACACTTCCAGGAGTGAAACAGTCACAGCTTCTCTGGGTAACCTGTGCCAGTGCTTCACCACCCTCCCAGGGAAGAATTTCTTCCTAACATCCAATCTAAAACCAACCTCTATCAGTTTGAAGCCATTCCACCTTGTTCGGTCCCTCCAGGCCTTTATCCAAAGCCCCTCTCCAGCTCTCTTAGAGTCCCTTTAGGCACTGAAAAGGGGCTCTAAATTCTCCCTGGAGCCTTCTTTTTTCCAGGCTGAACAACCCCAGCTCTCCCAGCCTGTCCTGAGAGCAGAGGGACTCCAGCCCTTGGAGCATCTTTGTGACCTCCTGTGGAAATCCTCTAACAGGTTGTAGCGGGTTTAGTTTGCATAACCAGGCAGAAATACTAAATTTAGTGTAGTGGTTTCATGGTCAATTTATGCACTGTTCCCTGATTTCTTTTCTGTGAGATAAACCATTAAGAGACAGCAAAGCAGGCACACAACTTATATGCTATGATAAAGTTTATTAACAGATCTAAGAGAAAAGGAAAGAAAAAAA